>VDFB02174886.1:0-65490 GCA_007258455.2 Sequoia sempervirens | reverse complement strand
GTAATATGAATTGCTTCTCTCCAATAGAAATCTGGTAGATTTTCTTCCTTCATCATTGTCCTTGTTGCTTCTTGAATAGTCCTATTCTTCCTTTCCACCACTCCATCCTACTGAGGAGTCCTAGGAGCTGACAAATGCCTCTTTATTCTATGACCTTCACAAAAAAGATTAAACTCATTAGAGGTGAACTCTCCACCTTTGTTAGATCTTAAACATTTAATTTTCATATCTATTTCATTCTCAACCATAGCTTTAAATGGTTAAAATTATCCAGAGCTTCTAATTTTTCTTTGAGATAAGTTACCCAAGTCATTCTAGAGTAATCATCAATCAACAACATGAAATACCTGTCACCTTGAAAACTTCTTATTCTTGTAGGTCCACAAAGATTTGGATGCACCAAATCTAAAGGTCTTGTGATAGAATATTCTTTGACATTGAACCTTTTTCTTGTTTTCTTCCCAACTTAACATTCCTTACAAACCACATTTATAGGCTTTGTAATATTTGGTAGATCTCTCACAACTTGAGCATAGATGATTCTATGTAGGTTATCAAAATTGATGTGATACATTATTCTATGCCATATCCAACTTTCATTGATTTGAGTCATAAAGAAAATACCATTAGAACCCTTAAGTTGATAAAAATTTCCATTTGTCCTTCTTACAACAAATAGAGTTATGGATCCTTTCCTAATCTCACAACCTCCATTATAAAATACAAGATTATATCCTTTTCTACACACTTGTCTTACACTTAGAAGATTATGTTGGAGACCCTTAACATAAAGAACATCATTTGTGTTATGCTTGCAATCAAAATTGATTGAACCTTTTCCACATATCTCAGTAGATGTATCATCTCCAAACTTAACAAGATCACCTTCAAACTTCACAAGTTTAAAAAACTTACTTTTATCACTTGTCATGTGATTTGAGTATCTGATGTCAAAAATACAATAGTTTTTGTCTTTTCTAGCATGATAAGTGGTCACCATAGTTCCATTATGACCTGCTTCTAAAGGAACTTCCTTCATACATATCTCAGTGTTAGAAAAATTAGTTCCAACATTTAGAGCCATGAACAAGCATTCATAATTTTATCATCCAGGTAATTAGATTCATCATTAGATATACTAGCATCTTCTTTAACATAATAACTTCTCTTAATTGATTTAATTTTATTCTCCTTAAATTTGTCATTTGAAACTTTGATTGGACATCTTGAAGCATAATGACCTATATTTCCACAATTGAAACATTTGAAAGGTAACTTACCTCTTTGTTTTCTAGTGCCATTTTTTAATCTCCTCACGAGGTTTTCTTCTATCTCATTAAACTCATCCATATGAGATTCTTCAATCTTCTCTGCTTTTCCAACTTTAAAAGAAGACTCTTTTCTTGAATCACTTGGACCAAACTCACTCAATTAAAATGTAGTTAAAGCACCGAAAAATTGATCTCTAGAATAATGATCTAAATTTTGTGATTCTTCTATAGCAAAAACCTTATGGTTATAAGATTTAGGAAGAATTCTTAATAAATTCTTTCCTATCTCATCTTCATCAAGTCTTCCACCAAGGCCTTTGATGAAATTGACAACTTCATCCACTCTATGCATGTAGCATGTAATATATTCATCTTCTGTCATCTTTAGGGTTTCAAACTTAGTTTTCAGATTCCACATCCTTGCTTACTTAACCTTATCATCTCCTTCATAAATAATTTCTAGATTTTCCAGATTTCACCAGCAAATTTATAGCTCATAACTTTCACAAGTTCTAAATTAGAAAGACCACTGAAAATAGCATACCTTGCTTTTCCATTTTTCTCATATGCCTTGATCTCCTCATCAGTACTCAAACCATTTGCAAGCATTGTATATTTATTTTAAATAGACTTCCAAACCCCAAACCTTAGAGGAATAATGAAACCTTCCATCCTAGTCTTTCAGAATTCATAATCAAATCCATCAAATAGAGGAGCCTCCTTCTTGTGCGCCATCCCAGATCTACCTCAAACAGTTAAGCTTTCTTCTAAGGAACCTTACTCTGATACCAATTGTTGAATGCACAAAACAACTGAGAGGGGGGGTGAATTAGTTATTTATTAAAACATCAAAACCCTCATTAACATTCAAATCTACATTAATCCATAAACCCTTAACAACCTTTAAACCATTATTATTCATTAACAAAATATAAACATGAAAAAAAATAATGAAAACACATCCATACACATGAGAACACCTAGAAAACCCAAGAAGGGAAAAACCACAGTGAGGATCAACTCACAATATAAACTAATTGCAACACTGAATACAATAGGATCATCACTAGAGGGCTCACTACCAAAAAGGAAGAAAGGATCATTGCCAATGGCTCACTGTCAAAATAGAAAGTAGAAGATGGAAGATTGTTACAATGAAAAGTTGATCTTAGAGCAATAGAAAAGATCCACCACTACTTTGCTAGAATATTCAAACTTTCTCTGTAGAATGTAGACACCTTCTACTCACTGCTTCCAATAGTCTTAGTTGTTAAAGATCATATTGCACTTCACACTACAATTCACAACATACACACTTCACACAAATCCTTCATCAACTCAACACATATATATACCATCCTCAACCTTGAAAACAATTTACAAGGTCGGTTATGCACCTCAAACATGGAAATTCAAATTAGGTTGACACCAAAACATTCCCATGGTGGAACACATCACACCTTAACTCAGACCTAAATCCACATATGCATGCCACACCATGCTTCCACACACACCAAAACATATCCGCAATTAGTGTAAAAACCTAAGGTCAGTTGAAATTGTGTTAGAACCATTAAAAATTTAAGTACATGATTCTTTAAATCAAAAGACAACTCACAAACCACACACACCACTTAAACACAATTTGGAATCTTCCATCAACACCCTAAAATCCAACAAATCTTTTACAACATTGTACATTTAAAGAACATACTCATTTTGTACACCATGTTAACTTCGCACACACTATAACTCATGAATTCAACTTTGCAGAGCATCAAAACTCAAAAAACTTAGAAATAAGATAGATATGAGAAATATAAGAACACTTCCAGATCCACAAGATGAGAAACTACAACATGGAGGGGTGATCCCACAATACTAGTTTACAATTTTTGGCTAAACTAGACACTACACTAATTTTTTCTAACTAAATCTTCACTTTCGGGCACCTATAGTGGCTAAACTGTGATGAATTTGAAGATGATGCAAACTAGTGATTTGTGACATTTTTTTTTTGTAGATTCTAAATATATTTTTTTCAAAATTTTTGGAATGAGATTGTGCTTCTTTTTCCATCTCCTTCAAAAACTAGTTTTTTCTAGTAAAAACCATTTTTAAGGAGTGATGCTCACTGTATACAAAATAACTTTTTTTCCATGAAGGATAAAATTATAATTTTTTCGAATTTAGATTTGTAACTATGATATCGAGCACTTTCATTTGGTTTCATAGTGTTTTATTGAATATTTTTTCCTTAATCAAGTTTTAAAGTCAAACCAATTACAATTCAGACATAGGTGGACCGTATACAACATAACTTTTTTTGTATGTATCAAAATTCATTTTTTTTACTAGATCAAGGACTACAATATCTAGTGCAATTATATTTTTTAATTTTATTTTTGATAATCTCCTATTTTTCAACATGTGTAGAACAAAGAGCTTGATTTTTGGTGAAAAACATACATTCACAAGAAATAAAAATAAATATAATAATCAAATTAAATTTATTTAAAATTATGATTTTTGGGAAGATTATAATAAGGACTACATACTCACAAAAAAATAAATTTTAAATGAATTCATTTGATCCCCCAAAAGATAAATCAAAATTGATTTTTTATCAGTATTTTGATGGGTGTAAAGGAGACTTCATTATAGGCATGGTTTAAAAATAGCGAGGTTCTATCCAAGGGGGTTTGATCTAAGGTGGTTTGATCAAAACCTCTTCTATTGGAATCCTTTAAATGGAAATTTTCAAGGCTGAAATCATTATATTTTCTAAAAATATGTGATTTCAACAAAAATCAAGATCTCGAAGAAATGCAGAGCAAAATCATTTCTCCTAGATGGCACTGCAACATAGTTCACACATTGGTGAACACAACTTCTTCTTTCGAACGATCCAAAACAAGAAATTATAGATATAAAACCTTCAAATGCCTTTGATCAACATATCCAAACCACACAAGAATATCTTCAACCATGAAGAAATGCAAAGCAAAACACTAAAAACTACTTCTCCACACTATTTCCTCTTTTATTGAAATTTTCTCAAAAGCATTTGGAAACCAAGCACCACAAACACATCTCAACATTTGCAACACCTTCTCATCACACTAAACCAACTACAATACATCTCAACAATACTAATGTATGAACATCCTCAAACACATGCTCATCAAAGCAACACTAGAGGTTGTCATCAATGATACTACTAATGACAACATAATGCAACCAATCAAATCATCTCCATAGGTTGACATCAATGCAACAATAAAGATATGTTGACATCAATGACAACACAAACTTCCAACATAAAGTTCTCACAAAATTAAAAATCCACAAAATAACTAGGAAAACCATGTGCATCATATTTTTATTTCTAGGGTCTTAAGCCATATTTTTAATCAATGTGGCCCAACCTATGGTTCCACAACATACATGAATCCAAATTTTCAATTACTTGTAGGATAAATTACACTAAATAGATGCATCAACCTTAAACAAACTCATACATCAAGATATTTTAGCCAACACCAAATTTCCTCTAGCCAAACCACACCCACACTTGTCAAATTTAAATGCAATTCAACATCATTTATTTTAGAAACCAAAAGAAAATTTCATGCCAATACTAGAATGTGCAACACATAAATGAGATATTTTACTCTCTCATCACTCAGCATAAGTTTTACTTTCCCTTTGTCAATAATTTGATATAAATTATTGTTGCCAGGGAATACCTATTGGTATGTGGAGATTGATCATGCTATAATGTACACTCTTCATGTATCCTAGTTGGGGAGGTAGCCCCCGAGGAAAATTCTTCTCCAACTTTTTTGCTTTGTCACCAAAAAAAAGAAAAAAACTTTGTAGAACCCTACTTCTAGAAGATTCTAAAAATCTTGTTATAAGTGGTTGGGATGGGAGTTAAAGTAGTGCATTATTTAGGAGATTGTAATATGTTTTTGCACTGGATAATAAAATCATTGGATGACTGCAATTTTGTGGATATAGCCCATATTGGGTGAACCACGTTAAATTCTCTGTGTTGTCTTGTTGCTACTATAATTTTTTTGTGTATTTTATTTCTTTGTTTTATTGATCAAATCTGCATTTAACTATTATATATTTTCCTTCTAACCCTAAAAAGTGGTATTAGAGCAAGGTTGTGTTCAATTATCCTTTGTAGGAAGGTCTCACGATTAAGTGGGAATCTCACGGTTGAGTGGGAGAAATGATAGACAAGGGTAAGTTGAAGGTTGAGAAGTTCAATGGGTAGAACTATCAGTTATGGAAGATGTAGATGGAGGACTGCCTCAATTAGAATGATTTATGGTGGCCATTGGAAGGGAAAAACAAGAAACCCTCAGCAATGTCTGATGAGGGATGGGATATTTTGGACAGAAAGACACTCAAGACAGTATTCATTTATGCTTGGCACATTGAATGGTGTTCAATATTACAATGACAAAGACAACTCAAGAATTCATGCAAACCCTAGCAAAGTTCTATGAAAAGCCTTCCGCTCCAAATAAGGTATTTCTTATGAAGTGTTTATTTAATATGAAAATGGTAGAAGGTGGGTTAGTTGTTGATCATTTAAATGAGTTTAATATGGTTACCAGTCAATTAACTTTTATAAATGTAAACTTTTATGAAGAAGTTAGGGCTCTTTTGATTTTGTTTTCTTTCTAAAAGTTGGAATAACTTGGTAATGGCTATTAGCAATTCTATTTCTAGTTCAAATACATTGAAATTTGATGATGTTGTTGGTGTTATTTTGAGTGAGGAATTTTTTAGGAAAATCTTAGGTGGAACATCCACATCAAGCAGTGTTTTGAATGAAAAAAGCAATTACAGAACAAAGGAGAGAGGAAAAAAATCTGGAAGTCATGGGAAATCACAAGGAAAATGAAAGGAAATAAGGTCCCAATCTAGAGAAAAGAAGGATTGTCGGTACTGCAATAAGTTGGGTCATTTAAAGAAAGATTGCTAGTCTCAAAAAAATAAAGGAGACAAAAAGGAAGGAAGTAAAGAGGAAAATGTGGTAAGTAGTAAATCTGACGAGGATGCTTTGATTCTTTCCCTTGATAATGCTGATGATTCTTGGGTGTTAGATTTAAGGGCTTCATTTCATGCTACGCCCCATAGAAGTTATTTTCTTGATTACATGTCTAACGGGATTTTGGGTTGGTTTATTTGGGAGATTATGAACCCTGCTAGATTGTTGGAAAGGAAAGAATCAAGATTAAGTTGTAGAATGGGAATCATTGGCTACTACATGAGGTAAGGCACATTCTAAAGTTAAGAAAAACATTAATTTCAGTAGGGCAACTAGATGATGAAGGTTGTGTTGTTACATTTAGTGATAAAAATTAGAAGGTTAAAAAAGGTGTCTTAGTGGTAGCAAAAGGTGTGAAAGTAGGCACCTTATATCTTTGTATAGGTCATACGGTTCCTTCTACTTTAGCTAAATTGTAGATAAAAATCAATGCTTAGGAATAGTTGTTGCAATTTAGTAGGTAGAAAATCAGATAGTTGCTATGGATTCTGAATCAACACTATGTTATAATAGACTTGAGCATATGAGTGCAAAAGGTATGGAAGTACTTCATTCAAATAATGTTTTATTGGTTCTAAAATGTGTTAATATGGATTTTTGTGAAATTTGTGTGTATGGAAAACAAAAGAGAGTTAGTTTTCTCAAGGATGGGAAACAAAAGAAACAAGAGAAATTGGAGCTTGTGCTTACAGATGTATGGGGACCAACTCAAGTATCTTCTCTTGATGGATCTCGGTATTATGTCACTTTTATTGATGATGCAACAAGGAAGGTATGGATTTATTTCCTTAGGCACAAATCTGATGTATTTGAAACTTTTAGAAAATGGAGAAGCTTGGTTGAGAATGAGAGGTAAAAAGTTAAAATGTCTTAGATTTGATCATGGTGGTGAGTATTGCAACAAAGATTTTGAAGATTATTGTTCCTCTAATGGTATTCATAGAAAGAAAATGGAGTGGTTGAGCACATGAATAGAACAATAATGGAGTATGCACAAACTATGAGATTACATGTTGGGTTGCCTTTAAACATGTGGGAAGAGACTGTAAAAATTGTTGTTTATTTATTTAATAGAGGTCCCTCTAATCCTTTGGGTTGTTGTATTCTAGAGGAAGCATGGATAGGTAAGAAGGTGATTTATTCTTTTCGCAAGACTTTCAGTTGTGAAGCATTTGCACATGTAGATTTTGAAAATAGAACCAAGCTTGGTGAAAAATCAAAGAAATGTATATTTGTTGGATATGACATTGATGAATTTGGCTATAGGCTTGGGGATTTTGAAAATAAAAAAATTGTGAGAAGTAGGGATGTCATATTCAATGAGAAAGTGTTGTACAAAGATCAATTGCAGCAGCATGAGAAGAAAGAAAATGATTATATAGTGTTGGATAATACACCAAACAATGATATTCCAGTGGTTCCCCATGCCCGCAACAATAGCAACAAAAAATTCCACAAACTCTAGTGAATGTTAGATGATCTTCAAGGATGAGAAGACCCCTAGAAAAGTATTCTCCCTCTTTGTATTCTATTTTATTAACTGATGTTGGTGAACCAAAATGTTATGATGAAGCTATGTAGGTGGATACCAATGTTCAGTGGGAGCATGAAATGGAAGAAGAAATGGAATTCTTGGTGAAAAATCAAACTTGGGAATTATGCAAGTTTCCTGCAGGTAAAAAGGCTTTACCAAACAAATGGGTTTATAGGTTGAAAGAAGAGGATGGAGGTAAGAAAACATTTAAAGATGGGTTAGTTGTAAAGGGATTTGCACAAAAAAAGGGTATTGATTTTGATGAGATTTTTCTCGTTGTTAAAATGACTTCTATACACACTGCTTTAAGTATTGTGGCTACTGAACATTTGCATTTGGAATAACTAGATGTTAAAACAACCTTTCTCCATGGTGATTTGGAAGAGGAAATATATATGGAACAATCACAAGGATTTGAGGTCAAAGACCTAGAGAAATTGGTGTGCAAATTGAAGAAAAGTTTATATGGATTGAAGCAAGCACTTCGGAAATGGTATATTAAATTTGATAGCTTTTAAGGACTGAGTATTACAGCTATGTAATTTAGGCCATTGTATTATTTTACGAGGTTAGATGATGATAGCTAAGACTATTTGTTATGTTGATGATATGCTTGTAAAGCAAGGTCTAACATGGATCATATAAAGGAGAGCTAAAATAACAGTTAGCAAAATCTTTTGCTATGAAGGATTTGGGTGCAGCAAAACAAATCCTTGGTATGAAAATTTGTAGAGATAGGAAAAATAGAAAATTGTTTTTACCTCAGGCTAATTATGTTGAAAAGGTGCTACATAGATTTCATATGGAGAATGCAAAAGCTGTCAGCACACCTTTGCCTAGTCATGTTAAATTGACTAAGGATATGTGTCTAAAGACATAAGAGGAGGAAGAATGAACCTTAATTATTGAAACTTATTAAAAGCTTGTTATAAGTGGTTATGATGGGAGCAAAGAAGTTCTTTATTCATGAGATTGTATGTTTTTGCATTGGATAATAAAATCGTTGGATGTCTGCAGTTTGGTGGATGTAGCGAGTGAAGCCACAATAGTGGTTTACAATTCAAGTGAGGAAGGAAAACTCACAAAAAATGAATGCATGGAAAATAACTTGATTTTAGGGGTTTGTATGAACCTATTGGTTCGACCGAACCCATTAGGGGTTCGTACGAACCTATTGGTTCGACCGAACCCATTTGGGGTTCGCTAGAACTTGGGTTCAAGTGAACCCTTTTAATTCTCTCCCACCAAAAAAGCCAACAAAACCCCTTATAGAAGGGGGTTCAAATGAACCTTGGTTCAAACAGACCCCCCTTATTCCTCATCCCTAATCTATATTTTGGCACTTCAGAGCTCAGGTTGAGGATGAAAATGGAGGAATCTTCACAACCTAATTGAATCAGGTAGTCCTCGGAATGACCCATCCAACGTAATATAATTTTAATATGTTTTGGTTTTATTATGTATATGTTTTTTTAGGGCTCTTATTAAACATAGGTTTTTCATAAAAAATGAAGGTTTTTGTTCGGCATGATGGAAAAATAGTAGATTATCAAAAAAAATTTAAAATATGAGTGCACCAAATATTGAAGTCCTTGATCCAACCAAAAAAAAAAGAATTTATATATACAAAAGTTATGTTATACAATAGTTATATCTAAATTGTAATTGGTTTGACTTCAAAACTGACGAAGAAAATATTCAAAAAAGTCTAACTTATGGAAGCATTAGATATTGAAGTTACAAATCTAAATTCAAAAGAATTATAATTTTATCCTCCATGGAATAAAAGTTATGTGTTATATAGTCTGCGTCACTTTTTAAAAATGTTGTTTTTGAAAAAAACTAGTTTTTGTGGGAGATGGAAAAAGAAGTGTAAACTGATTCCAAAAATTTTGAAAAAAATATTTTTAAAATCCACAAATTTTTTTGATGAGATTCTAGCCTTGCATTACCTTCAAATTATTCACTATTAGCTGCTATAGGTGCCTCGAATGTGAAGATTTAGTTAAAATAATAATTTAAGTGTCCATTTTGGCCAAATATTGTAAACCACTATTGTGGGATCACCCTAGCCCATATTGGGTGAACCACATTAAACTCTCTATGTTGTCTTGTTACTGCTATAATTTTTCTGTGTGTTTTATTTCTCTATTTTATTGATCAAATCTACATTTAACTATTAGATATCTGCCTTCTAACCCTAACAATACCTCACCACCATCATATGTCATGTATGAAGTTAACCACTCCTTATCAAGAGTCATATGATAAGAGGAACCTTAATTAATCAACCAAGAGTAATCACTTGTAATGTTATACAAAACAAATAAAGCATCATTGTTATCATCAAAAGATTTATCATTAGAAGAATCTTTAGAATATTTCTTATTTTTATATTCCCTTTTTATCTTCCTGTAGTTCCAACATATACATATAATTCTACTCTTACTAGGGGTTTTAGACCATCCTTTAACTTATTCCTCTCCTTATCCCCCTTTTTAACTACCTTTTCCTTGGGTCTACCACATACATGGAGTGCATCCTTAGAACCCTTGTCCATGAAATATAACATCAATTTTTTTCCTATTAAAAGTGTTCACAAGGGAAACTTTTTTAGGATCTATATTAGAGCCACTCAATACAATTATTAGATTCTCCAGGGCTCAGGTAAAGAGAAAAGTGACAAAAGCACACTTATTATTCTCTTCTACCTTAACATCAATACCATCTAGATGACTAAAAATGAGATTAAAAGTACTTAAATTCTTTGACATAGAGTATCATTCTTTCATTTTCAATGAGTATAATTTCTATCTTCAATAAAATTTATTAACAAGTCTCTTAGTTTGGTAGATTGTAGTTATATTTCTTCACTAAGTGCAGTAGCCTCCTAAAAAACATTCAAAACAATGGAATAAAAGAGGCACAATCATATTGTTTCTTGATCCTTTTTGTCAATATTTACCCACTCTACATCTATCACTCCTTTAGGATTTTCCTTTTCTATCATAGATTTTCATTGCTCTCTTACCTCAAAGAGATCAAGTCTTATTAAATAAGTTTTCACAACTCATACCCAAAGCCATGGAATTTCACAAAATATAAATTCCAAAACATGCTTTATATGATTTCTCTAAATACTCTAAGATCTATAAAGCCACTAAATAGAATAATTTGATTAAAACCAAAAAAAAAATTCCATAATAAGACAAGAGATATGTCTCCTTGTGAAATCAAGATAGGGCTTTGATACCAAATGTTGAATATAGGGTAAACATATATAGTAGAAATATTGACTAATTGTGCTCAAAATTTGATAAAACATGTGATAACCATATAGTATTTATGAAATAATGGAGAGAAAAACATAAATTTGTAAAAAATATGAACACTAAATTTAAAGTGTCTTTCTAAGAAAATTTTTTACCACCAAAGAGATACTAATAATGTATCAATCATAAGAACAAGATTACATTAATGCAACCCACTCAATATTCTTTAGACTAACATCATTTTGGTTACTTAATAAAATTTTACCTACATAACACTATATATATCCTTTATCTCATGCACTCAATATATAAAGAAAAAGGAAAGAGGAAACCATAAGTAGTTTTAGTAAACTAGTGGTTAGAAAAATCATGATCCACATGTAAAATCCAACACCCTACTATGAATTAAAACATGTACCCAAGATAGATACAAATTAGTGACAATATGATTCAATATTTCCCATTGAAGTCTTGATATTGAATTTTAACCATGACTTATTCAATTGCATTACAATAATGTCCCAATTCCACCTCTTACCCTTTCTTCTTTTATGATGTATCTATAATAGAGGGGGACCAACCACGTTCAAGGCCCCAGGTCACAGAGAAAATTCCCCCACATGAGGGGAAGGTTTTCAAGTTCTTTCTCTGTAAATCCATGATGAAGGAAACATGTTCCATTAGGGTTTCAAGTAGAGAATGTGATTCTTTGAAAAGAATTTTGTGAAGATTCTCAAGAAAAGATTCAATGGAAATGAATGTGTTTTTTGAAAATCAAAGTATCATAGAAGTAGATTTGTCACACATGAGAGGGACAACTCTAGCAAAGAAGAGAGAAAGATAAGAAAAGAGAAAAAGAGAAAAACATAAAGGGCACAGGGGTAGCCTGATATTTCAAGGTTAGAACTGCTCATAAATATATTTAAGTATCATAATAGTATATAAAATGAACTATCATTAACCCCCTACTATATCAGGCCATGTGAAGAATGCACGAGAAGACAAAGTAAAAATAAAATATTGGGTCAACATGGAAGGGAAGCCTAAATTCCCCCAATGATTTGCATCATCCTCAATTTACCGAATATCAATCACAAACATGGAAGAATGATGATACAAATAGACGAAGGTTTACGACACAAAAATCATGCATGTATCCAAGCATCAAGGAGGGTGACAAGGGTCATCCAGACACACATAGCACGATCATGGGGGAACACATCACAACATGCACACATCTAATCTAAAGATAAAGAAGGGGCCTCCCCCTAACATTGATTAACCAAGAGGTCATCTGCTTCCCACTCTAGATCATTAAAGGGGGAAGGAGGACGATCTTGTAGTGGTGGAATGTTAAGGGGAGGAGTGTTTGACCCTCCCACAATAAGGGCTAAGGAAGAAGGCCCCGCAAGGTCCTCTCCACCAAGCTCTTATGGAGCTAAGGTCAACGATTTTGAGAAGATTGCTGAGAAGGCCAAAAATTCATCCAAAGAGTTAAACATGCACCTTATAGGAGATCCATGTTTTACCTCAATGGATGGAGAAGGCTACGCTTGAGATTCACCACTAGGCTTTCCAGACTATTCAGGAGTGGTGACAAACTTAGGGAAAGTCGGGGCTGGTTTCATCACTATGATAGGACAAGTTAGTGTAGGACCACCTTTTAGAGAAGATGGGATCCTCTTACATCCTCCATTGCTAGAAGGACCACTCTCCATCTTTTCCTCCGTTAGGGGACGTGAACTCACCCCAGACAAGGCGAGAGGTGCAGAGGAAGAGGAGGAAGATAAAACCATAGTAGATACCACCAAAGTGTTTGTCATATCTAGGGGTTTTGGGAAAGGTGGGACACCTAGAAGGGACATCAACAAAGGTGGCTCCATTGAAGGAGTGATGAACACCTACACCTTTTTAGGGTTAGGCGCATTCATACTCATAGCATCAGAAGCTGGAAGCGATGCAAAGCTAGATTGAACAAAAGTAGGGGGGAGGAGAGTAGGGAAAAATTTAAGAACCCCCCCCCCTCAGAGAAGCTGTAAAATCCTAGTGAATCTTTCATACTTCCCGAAAAAAATATTAATTTTAGAGGAAATTTTTTTTATTTTTCGTGAAAAAAATAATCCCCATGGGAAAATATTTTGTAATCGCTAGAAGTTTGTGGAAAATCCTGGCGAATTGCAAATTTTTTAAAACCACTAAAATATTTTCATTGGCAATTAAAATCAATTTTTAAACCAATAAAATATTTCCATTGGCGAATTAAACCTGTATTCAAACCAGAAAAAATAATTTTCTTGGCGATTTTTTTTTTTCAAACAAAAATATAAAATTCATTAGCGAATTAAACCTATTTTCAAATGATTAAGAAAAAAACATTGGCGAATTAAACATAATATCAAACTAATAAAAAAATTCATTGGCCAATTAAATTTAGTGGTGAATCCACTACCGTTCGATGAATTTTCAATGGACGGATGTATTTGCATTCCAGAAGTATATCTCTCAAGCACTAGATTTGCAAATGGAAACCTCCAGAATAACACTAGAACCATTAGATGTGGACACGTGGCGAGATCAAGGGTCATCATCGTGGTAATTAATCTGACGGGTTGGATTTTGGCAATGAGCGATAGAAGAACTTAAGTGGTAGAAATATGCACGTGCATTAAGTTTTTTTAAAAAGAGGGACCGCCTAGAAAGAATGTAGGACCAAGGCTTAAAAACTTAAGAAATTTTTACACAAAGGATGTGGCAGATCAATCTAACCATGACCATTCGATGAATTTTTGATGGACGACTTTAGTTGCATTCCAAAAGTATATCTCTCAAGCACTAGATTTGCGAATTGAAACCTCTGGAATAACACTAGAACCATTAGATGCAGACGCATGGTGAGATCAAGGATCATCACCGTGGTAATGAACTCGACGGGTTGGATTTGACGATGAGCGATAGCATGAAGCTTTTTTTAAAAGAGGGATTGCCTAGGAAGAACGTAGGACCAAGGCTTAAAAATTTAAGAATGTTTTTTTTATTAGTGATACTTTTCTATTTTATTAATTATAAAGCAAAAGATATAGATTGTATAAAGTTCGCAACATCAGAAAACTACCAAAAAAGTTGATTGGTGATACTTGTTTATTTTATTAGTTATAAAGAAAAATATATAGATTCTACAAACTTAGCAACATCCAAAAACTACCAAAAAACTTGAATAACTAGCTCAAAAACTAGAGTATCAAAACTTCCCTAAACAACTACGCCTTTGTAGCAGAGGCTAAAAACAAAACAGAAAACTACACTTTACGTTAGCCATTATTACTAAATCTTCTTCGAAGACTCGCTCATCTCTAGCGGCAATATCTCCTTTAACGGTCATGGCTTCTTCCGCGGATGCAGTCCCTTTTTTTCATGCATCTACTCTCTGGAAACTTCTTTTAGATTTTCTATTGTTTCATCTAATGCCATTAGCTCAACACAGATTTTAAGTGCTTTCCACCCACGCTCGGCTCCTTCCCACCATCAGTCTTTAGTTCGACCCTCTGGCCATCTAATAAAGAGGTGATTTAAATCCACAAGCTCTGGGCCCCCACCATCCATTCCTTCTATTTTTACCAACCCTATTCTTGGTATCGCTTGTTGCAGAATGATTTCCATGTACAGTAAAAAATATTTATGCACCAGAGTTTTCATTACTCTCCTTACCTTGTTCACTAGTTCTCCTAAGTCTAAAACCCAAGCCATGACCAACGAATAGATATCCATATTCATTCTAAATCTATGTGTCAATTTTTTGAATCCATCCCCCAACGTTATTTGAATTGCTTGCACCACTTGCTCTTCCTTGTAGAGAAATAAACCTCATAGCCTCTGCACAGACGCTTTACTCACAAAGGGGTCCAGCTTCCTCCACGATGTCATGGTGAAGCTGGCCTCCATTGCTTTTCTATTTCACTGGCTTCCAACCTATCACTTTCCGCTGAAAGGATACAATCCTATTATCCTTACACTTGAACTCGAAGAAGCATCAAGGGTGATAGGTTAAGGTGAATGTCATTATAACATCTCATTTCACCAGCCTTCTCCATAAATGCACCTGCCACCGTGCTTGTCACCTTTCCTATCTTAATTCACCAAAGTTGAGGTTTTGGTACTTTTCCTAACCTTACAACCTTAGTAACTTAATTGAAAGTTTTTCTTGGTTGTCTTTGTGTTCGGTGGGTTGGAAGTTTAAAAAAAATTGAAACTTCAGACTTTGGTTCTAAGGTTCCAAATTTTAGCGACCACACGACATTATGGATTGTCACCTTTCCTATCTTAATTCAACAAAGTTGAGGTTTTGGCACTTTTACTAACCTTACTACCTTAGTAAATTAAGTCTTAGTTGCAAGTATTTCTTGGTCATCTTTGTAGTCGGTGGGTTGGAAGTTTCAAAAAATTTGAAACTTTAGACTTTGGTTCTAAGGTTCCAAATTTTAGCGACCATGCGACATTATGGACCAAGACCGTTCGATGAATTTTCGATGGACAGTTGTAGTTGCATTCCGGAAGTATATTTCTCAAGCACTAAATTTGTGAATGGAAACCTCTGGAATAACACTAGAACTGTTAGATGTGGACACGTGGCTAGATCAAGGGTCATCATTGTGGTAATGAATCTGATGGGTTGGATTTTGGCAATGAGCGATAGAAGAACTTAAGTGGTAGAAATATACACATGCATTAAGGTTTTTTTTAAAAGAGGGACCGCCTAGGGAGAACGTAGGACCAATGCTTAAAAACTTAAGAACGTTTTACACAAAGGATGTTGCAAATCAATATAACCACGACCATTTGATGAATTTTTGATGGACGGTTGTAGGTGCATTCTGCAAGTAAATATTTGAAGCAGTAGACTTGTGAATTAAAACCTACAGAATAACACTAGAACCGTTAGATGCAGACACGTGGTGAGATCAAGGCTCATTTCTCTCTTTTCAATGAATCGGCATATTACATTTCATTTAATTGAAATTCTCAATCTTTTTGAAGAACGTGTGGTAGTCGTATTGCTCGCGGCGATTAATTCCATATGAACAATGTGGTGAGATCAAGGCTCATTTTTCTCTTTTCAATGAATCGACGTATTACATTTAATTTAATTGAAATTCTCAATCTTTTTGAAGAACGTGTGGTAGTTGTACTGCTAGCGGTAATTAATGCCATATGAACATCTCAAGCGATTGATTGGACAACTCATGAGTCATAGATTTAATGAAACAAGATTTGTAAAGATTTCAAATTTTCATAACTCATATCGTTCGAGTGACACTAGAGTTTGGTGATTTTGACAACTTGTCACTTGTCAGCTTGAGGTACAGTTTTTGAATTTTCGTGCAGCCAGACGTTAATCAAATTAAACATTTTAATTGTACATGTAAGGCTTGAGGCACTTTTTGTGTGCAACCAGACATCAATCAAATTAAACATTTTAATTGTACATGTAAGGCTTAAGTTACTATTACACAAATCGATTAAGTTGGTTTTTTGGTTTGTGCGAGTCGCGAATCACCATTATGAATCATGATTATATGGTATATGTGACAGGTGTGAGGTGTACATAGGAACTAGGTTGGTAGTGGCACTATTGGCGACATAAATAACTAAATAAGGATAGTGACTAGTCAGCACAACTAAAATCATTTGTTGAAGGCTAAAGGCCTTACAATTGAGTGCAATGTTTGAATTGTCATAAGGGTTTTCATTTTGTAGGGTTAATAAGGATTCAGGAAGAAGATCATGTGGCATTATTGTGGATACTCTAAGTTCTCCTACCTATAGTTATGTAGTCACAGAGTCAATGACCAATTTTGTTTAGGCTTCAAGTTCAGAATGGGTGGAATTAGAAGAAGTTGATTTGGTTCACCTGACTTCTCAGATAGGTTTTGAACCAGGATGAGGAGCTCTGATGGAGATAAGTGCTATCCCAATGCATGGAAGCTACAAGTAGAAGATGGGAGAAATTTTACTACCCATCATCGTCTGCATGATTGCCTAGGCAATTCCCATGCATTTATTTTCAGTGCCCATCTTTTGCATGGGAGCAGTTTTACTACCCCTCATTTGCATGGTTGGCCAAGAGAGTCTCTTGCATTTATTTTGAGACACCATGGCCTACCGAGAAAGCCCCATGCATTTATTTTCAATGCTCATCTTTTGCATGGGAGCAATTTTACAACCCCTCATCTTCTGCATGAGTTCAGTTGTGAAAGGAGCTAAGTACATTTTGTTTCTTCACGGATCCCAATTCCCCAACATAATTCCCTAGGCAAGCCCCATGCGTTTATTTTTAGAGCCCATGGTTGACCCAACAAGTCCCATGTGTTTATTTTCAGAGCTCATGGTTGACTTGACAAGTCCCATAATCCATTTATTTTTAGACACACATGTAATGATGTATCACATTTACGTTTTCACCAGTGGTCTAGCAGAAGCTTGGCACTTGCGCCTACATTTGTATTTCTACTATGTAATTTCCTTCAAGTTCATAATGGGTGGAATTGGAAAGAATTTGATTTGGTTGACCAGACTTCTTAGATAGGTTTTGAGCCAGGATGGGGAGCTCTGATGGAGATAAGTGCTCTCCAAGTGCATGGAAGCAACAAGTAGAAGATGGGAGTAGTTTTACAACCCCTCGTCCTCTACATGACTCTAATTTTCAAAGGGGATAAGTACTTTTTCTATCTTTAACAACTCCAATTTCCCCCATTTGATTTGCCCCCCTTTCCCCATGCATATTTTTCAGAAACCATGATTGGCGGTGGCCCCCCTCCATGCATTTATTTTCAGACAACAGAGAGTCAAAACTCAAAGACCATGGCAGAAGTTTGGCATTTGTGCATACATTTGTATTTGCACTATGTAATAATGTGAAATTGATAATTGTCATTTAGTTGTAATAAAAATAAATGGTTGTGCTATTCATGTGATTATGTGACATTGTAATTTCTTTTATTAGGTCCTTTGCAACGTTAAGTGTTACTGTGCTATTAATGGTTGTGATTTTAATGTGACATTGTAATTAATTTTATAAAGGTGTTGGTGTGAATGCTAGCGCATTAAAGGTTGAAAAAAACTTTAAAACACACATGTTTACTATTTATAATATATATCATAAATTACTCAGTCATTCGATGAACATTTGATGTATGGTTGTACTTGCATTCTAGAATGAAATGCACGAAGCACTAGGGTTGTGAACCTAAATGTCCAAAATCACCCTATAACCGTTAGATTTACAAAGATTAATGCTTTAGATTCTTTAGAATTTGTTGTCAATACAGGATTGAAAAAAGAACTTTCAGTTTATACTGCTAAGTGATTTTATTTTTAAGTGAGAGGGTTAGCACACGTGGAGATTTTAGTCTTTAGTTTTCTTATTGCAGTGCACCACGACACAACCCTATTCCAGGTTCCATAGTTCCACTTCCGAAAAATCCATTCTAGAAACCTAGTTTCCATGATTGTCGGCATTAATCTTTCCAAGAATCAAAAGTTGGGTAAGTGAAAGAATTCCTGTGGCTACATTTCATCATTTGACATTTCTTAAAATCTTATTTTTTCAAACTTTGAAGTTTGGGTTTAGGGAAAGAGACTTAAGAATTAAGAAAAATTAAGGACTAATAGGGAATTCATAGTTTCACATTGTATAAGCATGTCTACTAGTAGTACCACTAAAGCAATGTCAGATAAAAAAATACATTATGCAAAATTGCTTAAAACCCAGGTTTCACTGATGAATACCATGATATTTATGATCCAAGCTATGGTAGGACCAGGTGTACCTCAGAAATTAGATTTTCATATGAGAATAAGGCCTCAAAGCAAATGCAAGTTAATAGTATCAGTGCACCGTGGGTAACTGGATTAGGGCGCATGATGTTACATGAGGTTTTCCCTTGCCCTAAATTTATCATGGTCTGTGCCCAAATTATGATGATAACAAAAGAAATTGTTAATAAAGATAGCAAAGAAGAATTGTTATCCATTAATGTAGAAGAAATTGGAAAAGTGTTGGGGTTTACAACCGAAGAATTTGGAAATGTCCACATTGACCTAGAAAAGCTTGCTAGTGATTATGAAGTAGTGGATGAAATGGAGAATTTAAAATATTTCTTAAACAGAATAGTTCAGGATAGAAAAAAATTGAAAGGTGATCATAAGCCTCCTTATGATTTGGAAATTTTTAAACCATGGGTTCAGGATACTATTTCCATGCTAGCATTTTCCCTCAGACTAGATAGCAATTTGGAAGTGGGTGCATGCCTCCTTGAAATGGTGTATAATATCCATTATGGTGTTCAAACTGTCAAATATAAATTTATTGAGCACATTGTAGAATCCATGCATAAACAATTTTTAATGATTAAAGGAGGTTCCACCAAGACATTTATGTTCACAACCTACTTGTGCTATCTTTTTCTATTGAAATTTAGAGGAATGTTTCAGACCAACAAGCTTCAGATTCGGCCCTATAGTAATCCCGAGGAAAAGAAAATGGCTCCAGTATATGAATGAACCACTATTATAAGGATGCATGATTCTTGAAGGAACTACAATAATTTTGTAGACTACTTTTTGGCTCCATTGCATCAAGCAATTACAAATACTCCAATGCCTAGATTGCCTATGTCATGTAGAAATTGCATTCAACTAGGAAAAGAAATACAATTGGCTGATTGGTACTTAATGGAAGAATATACTGTGCTAATATTTTATGGATCGGGAGTACAGCCATACAAACTTCCAATACATGTGACAAAAATGGTTTTTGCTTTGGAATATGTAAGGTAGATGGAGAGTACTAATGAACTGCACTTTACCAGTAAGCAAAAGAAGACCTTATTTCCTTCTTTACCTTTTTCATGTGGAGGGATCACATTCAAGAGAAAAGCATTTAGTGTGGCACATAATCTTTTAATTTTTTTTAATTTTGATGCTATCTGTCACTGGCAGTATGATCCATGCGACACCATTAAATCAATGATTGTGCTCAAAAAGAATGTTGCAGGTAGAATTCAACATGAAAGTAAACCCTTGATTGAAAACTTGAGAAACAAGGATTCTTGGGATGAGTTCAAAATTGCAATGGAGAAAAGTGCTACTAAGAATGGTATTTATTTTGAGCAATTGTTAGTAGAAATTACAGCATTGCATCAAAAGACAATCAGGAGTTACAATTTTTTTTATCAAAAAAGTGTTAAAACATGTAGTAGAGTAAAAATGATAGGTTCTCTAGAGAAGGAAGTTACAGAAAAAAATTGGTCACGATAAAAAATTACTGCCTTTTGGTCTATGAGGAAGGAGCTAGGTGAACCAAGAGCTCTTGCAGAGTATGGATATAACGAAGAAGACAACGAGTTTACCAAATTATGGAATATAGAGCATCCAAATGAACAAGAAGATAAAGAAAGTGATCATGAATCTAATGATGATAGGGAAGAAGGAAGGCATGCCAATTTTGAACTTGGTTTAAGTGAGGCCACAAAAGAAGTATATACTACTGGAGCAGTCATAGCTGAAAAAATGGGTTATGAAGGTGGTCCTTTGGGATCCCAAAGACAAGGCCCTTGGACGGTAATAGATGTAGGGCATAGAAAAGCAAGTGATTTTTCTATCCTTGGGATTGGAGGTTAGGGCACACAAGATAATTTGTTAGAGCTTCAAATCCTCATCCTCATGGTTAGACACAATCACAACTAGGACATGCCTCTGGTGGCGATGGTATGGGTAGTAGTACTAGTAGTGGTCAACATGTGCCACAAAAAAAAACTACACACAAGAGGACAACAATACAATATACCACAGAAACACCAGGTGATCAAGGCATATAGAAGAGGCAAAGGATTTTGACAGGTCCAAGTCACACTATCAGTGGATCCACCACAAAGGAGTTATTTCTAGGAACCCCCTAGTGCCAGTTAGTCTGGCTGCAGCATCATTAGCAACTGCAAGTACTACTACTCCTATTCCTTCGCCATTCAATCATTCCATTGTTCCTGTGTCCCTAGGTTTTGATTACATTGAATAGTTTAAAAAGAAATCAGACATGAATAAAAAAGAAAATAAGCAACTAATGGAGAGTGCATCTTCCATAACTTCAGAGCTTTCCACAACCATGGTATTACCCACATTTGACACAAATAAAGAAATCATGGAGTACACAATTCTTGTTCCCATAGTTCAAGACAAACCAACAAATCAGATGGCTCGATCTCGAATCCTGTGAACAATATTCAATTGGTTTTTCTGGACTAGAAATCGACAAAATTAATATATCAAAGCAAAATAATGAATTGGTGTACACATCATTGCTAAAGCAAGATAGAGAGAGTAAAAAGGTTGCAGACTCAAATTGAAAAGTTATATGCATACCTAGCAAATGAGAAAGCAAAGAGGAAAGCAATAGATAACAAGAGCAATGAATTAGAAAAAGAATAAAAAATATACCTCTGCATCAACAAGCAAAGAGGATAAGCAAAATGAGACCGCCAGTGAATGAATTGAAGAATAGGCTAGATGAGAGCAACAAGAAATATGATGAGGAAAAATCCACTTTAGAAAAACTAAGAGTAAGCATTTAATGAAATGCATGGGAAAAAAAAAATTGGAGAGAAAAGAAGAAATGAAAGATTGGTGGCAGAGGTGATGGAAGCAAAAAATGAAATTGAGACTTGTCAAAATAAGTTATCTGCATTTTGTAGAGAGACAATGAGCCATATGAAACAAAAGATCTAGGATGAAATAATGCGAGGATTGATCATTTATGTGACATGTTTCAATTGACTGATGCTATTAGACAACATCATAAGAATCTCTTTAAATATTTAGTGGACAACAAAAATGTGTTGGCATTAGAGAAATCTACAAAATAAATTCAACAAATAGTCTACAAAGCTAGTGACAATGTTTTGAAATCAAAAGGGATTACTAATCAGTTTGTTACATCAATGACGTTGTCATCTATCATTGAAAAGTGTTTGAGAATGCATGAAACAAAGGGAATATTTGAATTTGGTTGCAGACAGGATGAAGAAGGTGGATGAAAAGGTAAGGAACTTCACAGAACTTAGTTTTCCAGAGGTTTTTGAGACAAATGAGTGATTCATTGGAAATAATGATTTTAGAAAGAAGATGGAGGATGCAATGAAGATTGATTTGGGCTAGTTTCCTTAGAACCCAGATGTGGTGAACTACTTGGATTCTATCAAACCATTGCTAACCTTGAATGTAAAATTGAATGAAGAATGCAAGACAGGTTCCAATTTGAATCATGAATTGTTAACAAATCTTCAAGTCAAATGACATCAGTTAGAACAAATGACAATTACACCACTTGAACAGTAGAAGTTGCTAGAAAAGGTGTTGTAGTGATTTGATTTTTGATAATATGGGTTTCCAAGTTCCAACTAAGCTCTGTGTAGAGTTGTCTTTGTTCCAACTCAGACTTCAGTAATGTGTCGATGTTAAATAATAAATTATCTTTATTATTTATTTTTTCATTTGAAGAAAAAGTTTGATAGTGGTTTCAACTACTAGATACACTTCAAACGATTGTTGATGTTCATTGTTGCATATGCTACTAAGAAGTTATTGATAATATGTTATATTAAGCATTGAGTTGAGTGATAAATTTCTTAGTACATGTTCAAGTTTTACTTTTAACACAATTAAAATATGAGCTATAAGGTGACTTTAATTCCAGGCATCCATAATCTTAGTTAAATTGCATTAAAATTCATTGATCGATACTCAATCTCCATGACTAGTACTAATTATCGAAACCACTAAACATTTATATGAATTCATGTTTTATTCAAGGTACTTTAATTGGTTCATTAAACTAGATCTAGAATTAAAACATACATCAATGCATAATGACAAAGAAGATTAATGACATGTTGTGATTACTATCACTCAAAGTCATAGTTTTTGTGCTTTTGCTAACCTTAGTCGCTAGTCCTCAAAGATTTATAATTTATAACCTTATCGGTTGCTAGTCATTAGAGTTTTATAATTTATAACCTTGTCACGAAGTTCTCAATTTTCATAACTTCCCGATTCCCTGAGTTCGTTCCACTTTCTTGAGTTGCAAACTTGCAAGTCTTTCTAGTTTCTTGGACCTTGGTCATCTTTGTAGTCGGTGGGTCAGAGGTTTTGAAAACTTTGAAACTTCATACTTTAGTTCTAAGGTTCCTAGTTTCAGCGACCACGCGACATTATGGACTTATGTACAGACTAAACTAAAGTTGTCTTTTGAGGAATTTCCAAAAGCATGCATGTTTCAAGGCTATCTTTTCGAGGAAGGAAATTGAATGCCACATTCAATGCACATCCTATCAAAAATAACAACATAAGTGCGTCGAAATTTTTTACTCAGACATCTAGCCTACATTCTCATTTTTTGGCAAGGCCAATACTTCTCAAGTGCAAACATTCTTTTTACTCAGATATTTAGCCTGCATTCTCGTTATTTTCCAAGGCTAGTACTTCTGAGGTGGAAACATTCTTTCTCCACGAATTTTCATTTTGCGCTCATGTAGAGTGAACGTACGATCGACGTAAGGGATATAGAGCTCGAACCTTTTAAGTTAGAAGAATTTTGGGCACACCTAGAGAGAGACAACAAGTCTGGGCTGGATATAAAACTCTTAGAAAGCGGGCTAGCTTAGGCTGGAGGGTTTCCAAAAGCTGTGTTGAGTGTGGACTTGATAAGTGCATGTGCAAGAAGGTACATTCTATAGACATGGGAAATGAAAGCCATGGATGGGACTGTACTTGCAGAAATTTCTCCTAAAGTTGTTTCCTGAGTGCTGGGGATTCCAGAAAGGGAACCTCTAGAAAACATGTCTATTGCAGTGGCAGGTGAATTTTTCGAAGTGAATAAAGACTAGTGTAAGCACTCCATGGCCAAAACCTAGCTGAAGATTGAAAGGAAAGGTAAGTTTCAACTGCCAAATAAACTCAGAAGATTACATTTTAAGGGATAAATTGCAGATGCTATTGCTTTATTGCACCGCGTTGTTGGGAATAAACAAGTTGAGTTATTTGAGGATTGGATGTACTGGTTTATTTTGACAGTTTGTGATGAGAACATTTTCATTGACTGGGCTGAAGTTATTTGCTTCCATTTGAATGAGAAATTAATAAATTTCCATAAGACTGCTACTTTCTATATGTGTTCTTGCTTGACCTACATTATAGGTAGTCAGAGGTCCTTTTGGCTAGGGTTGTAGCTAGAAGGAACCCCAACTTCTGATATGCCTGTGTATAAACGCTTTCCTCAGTTGACTAAAAAGTTTGGAATGGATGATTTTTGTCGTGTTAATGATGCATTTTTAATGGAGGTTGTGAGGAAGCTGGATGGAAATCCAGAAATGCACCTTTCCCTTGAATCCATTTCTCTTTTATCAAAATATGGGAGTTTTTATATCCAATTTGATAAGTTTTCCTATCTAAGAATAAGGGGTTTTGAGAAAGCCCCATTGAAATTACCTTGGTATCTTGAAGATTTAATGATATTTCTGAAAGTTTTTCGACAAATGGAAATGGTTAATATTAAGTATACGAACATGGGGAAATGAGGGTATGCCTTCCCATTGGAGACCCCTTCTTTTTTGTGCAAAACAAACTAGATGGATAGGGGAGCTGAAGGACTTCTCAAGGAATATAACCTCGAGAATTTGTCTATGAGAGCTAATTTTGATAGTAAGGGTTTTGTGAAGTAGAATCTCTATGGAGGGAGCTCATATTAGCATCACCCATCTACCGAAGAGTTTTGGGAAGATTGTGTTGATGAGAATGAAGTTTTGAGAAGATATTATATGAGGCTAATGCTAAAATAGATACAGGCTTTCGATCTTCAATTTGACATTCCTGAAAATATGGCTGAGGATTCAACAATCTTAGATCCTGGATATGAAAAATTGTCTGATAAATCCCACCCTAGGGTTGATTGGAACCAAAGTGAAATTTCAGATATGAGGGTGCATGTTTCCCCAGTGCTTAAAAGATCCCAAGACTAGATGGATGGGAAATGGCAGCAAGTTGTTGGTCCTGTTTAGGAACCGAAGTCATCACAAAAGAATGAACAGGGGTCTACGCAAGCATCTGGTGCAAGTGTATCATTGAGGAAACCCTCTGGTAGGTTGTCTAGTGAAAATTCTCAGTCAGGAGGTGATGGTGATAGGTCACAAGAAACAATCAAGTTGAAGAGCATATGTGAATAAGACAGTTTTCTTTCTCCTACCCCTAAGAAGAATACCAATCAAGAAAAACTTCAACTTGTGGCTGCAGATTCTGAAGCTATCTTTAAATAGATCACTGAAGATAATATCTTTCCTCCTATTTCTGAAGACTTTGAAATGCCCTCTTATCCACATGATAATCCACCTTTCACTCCTACCACTCCTAAAGATACTATGATTGGAAAAGAAGATTTTGGTCTGGTAGTAGCCTCCCCAGGATGGCTAAAAAAAGAAGTGGAGAAGAAGAGAAAGTATTCTCCTACAATGAAAGTTGGAGTGGATACAGTTGAAAATTTACTTCAAAGCTCTTAAAAACCTAAGAAATCCAAGAGGATGTCAAGGATGGTGACTAATGCTACTTTTGGAAATCAAATGTTAGAAATTGTTGACCCTGTCAAGGATTTAAATGAAGATGAAATAACAACGGTGGACTACAAATTCACACATGTTGATATGTGGCCTCCAACATTGGAAGGTGATATGTACCATGCCAGTTATTTAGTCATTACCTTGATTAAAAGAGTGAAAGAATAGAGGAAAGAAAATATTAAACTGCAATCTCAAGTCCTCACATTGAGTAACTTTATTTCTTCCATGGCCACTCCTCCTACCTCTGATGAAGCCTCAAGTTCTCAGCCTCAGGTAGAGGGCATCGATGTGCTCACCATAGAGAAAATTAAAAAGAATTTGAGCTATTCCAGAGCTGCTTGTGAGGGGATAGAAACAATATCTCAAGAGGCTATCTTCTTTTTGAATAAATCTTTGCAGTTTTACACTCGAGTTCTTGACAAGAGGAAGAAGTTAGTAGGAGAACTTTAGGATGTCAGAAAAGATCAAACTAGTTTCTATGTGCTCTCTCAGGAAATGAAAGAATTGAACTCTATGGATCCAAAGATATTAATTGGTGAGAAAATTTTGAATAATCCTAAGGAGCTAGACCCTTCCTGGCTAGATTCATTAGAATAGAAATTGAATATATATGATAATCTGGTGAATGAAATTCAGAACACACTTGAAAAATATTATGAAATGTTGGAGGAAATTAAAAAGATTTTTAAATTCTGGGAGCATAAATTACTGATGAGTTTGATGAAAGGATTCTAGATATAAGAGAGATATCTCTGAAGTTTAGAGAGAAATTCAATAAAGAAATATTTGATCTTGCTACAGTGACATGGGAGTCCTTCTCGAAACTTAGTGCAATGGAGCTCCACCTGAAGGCTTATAATTTTGGAGAAGAGAAAAGATCTCATATGTTGTTTGATTTTGAAAAGGCTTTGGGAAAATGGAGAACCAAGTTACAAATTACTACAACACCAGGGAGCAAAAACATCACCGCAATTGTCACCAAGTATTGGGAATATAGGCAAAGATTAAAGGCACAGGAGGCATTATTGAAGGAGAAGGAGGTGGAAAATATTGAAAGCGAAGGAGTCGGTGCTGTTTAGTTTTTAGTTTTTATGTTATTTTCTTTAATTTGGCTCTCTTGATGCTTCTAAGACTTTTTATTTTAATTTCTAAAACGATTGTCTTCAAGGAACCGTTATCAAGACAAAAAAAACTCTACAATTTTTATTGCTTTTCTGTTATTTCAATATAGAAAGACAATGGTGAAGTTCATGCATGCACAATCTTTGAGTTATGGTGTGTACTGTGTGGATTTATTGTGCTTTTGGTGAGTAGTTTTCCAATGGATTGTCTATTACTGGCGTGATATATTTTTGGTTAATTTCATTGCTGTGGAATGCTTATCTGTGAATAAATATTTTATGGTGATGGATGTGTAAGGAGTTTTCTAAATAATTTAGGTGATTTGGTAGTTTAAGCTTTTATTGTTTAAGTTGTGTGGATGTCTTTATAAGTTATTTATGTTGAACTATTAGCTTCTGTTAGCTTATAGTTGTGGATGTTGAACTGTTAACTTCTATTCAAGGAATGGATTAATATTCTTTGAGTTATTTATCAAAGATTTTGTGAATGGAAATGCAATAGGAATTTATGAGTTGAGTGATAAGTGTTGTTATTTAAAAATGATACAAAAACACATATAAAATTCAATACCATGGAATACAATATAAAATATCAAAATTTCATGGAATACAATATAAAATATCATCAATTAAAGTTTGGAATATGATCCATGAAGTGCAATATAAAATAAAATATCATGAAGTGCAATGATTCACAATTTCAATTTTCATTCAATACAATATAAAATATCAACAACTACAGTTTGGAACAATGGAAAATGATTCATGAAGCTTGTAGTGCAGTATAAATACCTAAAAGCTGCTAATTCTCTTCAATTTCCCAAATGGAGTGAGGGTCCTGAAACTGACGTTCAACATCAGATAGAGTAAAAGAATCATCTTGAAGCTCTTGATTCTAAGTATGCTCTTCACCTTCTTCGGCCTGTGTCTCAAATTCAACATTCACTATGTCATTTTCATCAATTTCATCTATCCCAATCTCACTGCCCATGGCAGTGCCACTAGCACCAACCTTTGGAATTGGAATGTTGCACAGAACAGTCCCTCTTCTTTCACATGTGGACCTCCAGATTGCAAGTGCCCTATCAAAAGGAATTTTTTTAATAATATACGCAGTTCCTTTCATCCTCAAGCAATTTTCCAAATTCTTGTCTAGTTTTTTTCTTAACTTTGATTTCAAAAACCCTAATGTACTGAAAACTCTCTCATCCTTCACCGATCCCAATATCATTGTTTGACATAAATCAATAAGTTTGAAATATTTTGATATCTTATCACTCAATATTTCACTCTAACCTAAGTTTGTCCAAACCCTTTTTATTGATCCTGGTTCAAAGGCCTTTTCCTTGCCCATGGATTTATACTGGTCCTTAATAGCTACTGCAAAATCCTTACATTGATTTCTTAGCTTATCTTCATTTAAAATTCCTTCTATTTTCTGCTCATTGATTGTTACAGTTTTCAAAAATTGTTCAAATAAGATTTTTACTAGAGCATGAAAAAATCTTGGGTTATCTCGGTTTTCCCAAAATTGAGGATACACAATACTCATGGCTTCAAGTATTTCATCCCGAGGGAATCTATCACGAATCTCTAAGGAAAGACATTTTGCAATTTCCTTCAAATTATCACCAATAGATTTAACAATGTCTTTAAAATCTTCCTCGTTAACAAGTACTTCTCTGCTAGAGTGCCTGGTAGTATTACATCAGTACATTTGTATCTCATATCCACGTACATAGATACATAAGTTCCCACTTCCATTAAACTGTAAAAAATTATTAGGATCATTCAAATCAATAATTTTCTGCCACAGGTTATAATCTATGCCATCTTGTGTTAAATCTAGATATAGATGATTGAGGGCCAAGCATGTATGTTTATGCAGATTGGTATATTCATTAATATACATAGCTCTATCTTGGGCTTTCTTCACAAGACTGTTCATTTCATCTAGCATGGGGAGTAGACTAGCTAAAGTCAAGAGTGTCTCTATATCGCTTAACCTATGTAAGAGGTTAGGAGCTTTGTCTACCATGTTGCGGTTTTCATACATCACTCCAATTAAGGATTGATATTCTGAAATAACTCGTTGTGTTGGCCCATGCAAGGAGATCCATCTTGTATCGACATCCTTGAGAATCTTGTTTCCTGGTGTTATTCCCTCAGCAAAATTATGAAATTCTGTGAAATGTTTGGGACTTCGGCAGAAGTATGCGTGGATCTTGCAGACTAGATTTTCAACTTTTGATACTATAGGAAACTTGCTTACAATTTGAATGCCAAATTTATTTTGTGGGCCACATAGTGAATGCCAAGCATGTATGGTGCACAAATAGTTTGTAACTTTGTGCAAACACCGATCCTTTGACCTTGCATCATTACAGCTCCATCAACTCCTACACACACCAAATTTTTTGCAATTGTCAGTTACTCATCCATACATGCAATTTCATTCAAATATTTCTTGACTAGTTCAAATGTATTATGCGATGTTGAATTGTCCTTCATTTTATGAACACAAAGAAGATGAGCTTTGTGAACATGTTGTTGTATAGTATACAAATGCATACAAACCCAAGAAGTATTGTCTACCGTACAGTAACTTCATCTAAAGATAATGCAATGAATTTTGACTCTTTTACTTTCTCCTTTAAATCTTCCTTTTCCACTACAGCAAAACACTTTGCACATTCCCATCCAGTGTTTACTGACAAATGTGTGTGGGGATAGTGAGGAACATTCAAAAAAGATAATAAAACAAAATATTTTGGGTAGTCTGTCATAAGATTCCCTCTAGACAAAATATGAAAAACAACACTCATCTGAACAGTTTTTGATATATTTTCTCCTTGTATTTCTTTTCCAAATTGAGCCTCAAGTGTACCTTTACATGCAACAAGCTTCGAAATGCTTTGTTGATGCTCTTCATAGTCCGTGACATACCTAACATGAAGAAATTCTTCCTTTGATTTCCATCGTAAGACTGATTGTTCCTTTCCATCTATGATTTTTTTTCATAAACTTTACCGATATGCTTTTCTATAGTGTCAAAATTTAGCTACAACGTCTTGGGTTTTCCCAATTTCCAAGTACAAATCGTACATTTGGCATGTGTTGCTTTTTCAATATTGTCTGATTCCCCCACTACTACAATGAATGGGTACTTTGACAACCAACCAAGTTGAAAATTCCTTTTCATTTCCCACTCACGCCCCCTTTTTGGTTTATTTTTCCTTTTCTTGCTACCAACATCATCCTCATCCAATTCAATTATCTCATTCTGGCCAACCAGGGTATCCCTTGGAGCATCCTCTGTGGTATTTCCATCCCCATTTGAATTTGATACATTTTGATTTAAATCAATGACAATCTCAACTTGACCTTCTGCTGGCTCTGAGGTATTGTGAATGCTACCAATATTTGGTGGAAGAGTTGATGATGTAGCTCCATCTTGACCTGATCAATTAGAAGCTTTGGAAATTCCAAAGTAAGACTGTATGGTACGTCTAAGTTTTTTGGAATTTTGATGGCCTATGAGTCTCTTGATCTTCACCACACTGAGGGGCGGCAGGATTATTTTCAACACCCTAAGGAGTGGCAGGAGTATTTTCACCACCCTGAGCTTGAGAAGTGACAAGAGTATTTTCAACACCCTGAGGAGTGGCATGAGCCTTACCATTACTACTTGATTCGCTTGAAATATTAATCTTTGATTCGATCGACATATTCATCTCTCACTTTGAATAAAAAATTGGAAAAAAATGTCTTCTTGTTTAAGAAGGACAAAGAATAATAATATAGATCCCATTCCCCACTCAATATCATCTTTAAGACTGAAGCAAGAATGAAATAGAGATAAAGAAAACTTATTATTATAACCAATAACACTATGAAGAAATGATCAGTGATCACTCACCTTTAAGTCTACATTTTTGACTTTCGCTAACTTTCGAATCGAGAAGTAGAACCTCAGAACCAAAAAAAATGTGTAAGAATAAATGACACTTTCAATTGTATTTATATCAATCCATGATTCTATATTTGGTGAATTTCACAAGATTTTTAAATGGTATATTAAAAATTTGGTGAATATGTTGTAATTTTCAAGGTGAAATGTGTCCTCAAATTTAATTATTTTTTAATATTATTGGCGAAATAGGTCCTCATAAGCAACTATTTATAAATTTTGATTGGTGAAATGAGTCTTCACAAGAAACTATTTGTAAATTTTAATTGGTGAAATGGGTCCTGATACAATTTCGTTTTAATAGTATTGGGAATTATGTAGGTGTTTTTTATTAAATGCTTCTAGGATTCAGGCGAAAATATTATTCAATCCATTTAAAAAGTGTAGTTTGAAAATGGTGAATTTGTTGCTTAAATATGCCTCATAAAAAGGATTATTGGCGAATTGACATGCATTGGACCTATGTTTCATAAATTTCGGGCAATTTGGATAACCTATGGGTGTGAGAAATTTGCCAATTTTGAGTTGACTGATTCCTAGAATTCGCCAATTGGCAAAGATTCACCACTAAAGTTTTCCCTGGTCAGGAGAGAGGAGGATACGACAAGAGGCCCTTATATAGGGGTTGTCATCTCCTCTTCTTTCCTCTGCAAGGTGGCCTGCTCAACCATGAGAGCCTTTCGTTGGCGCTTGCACTCGCGCACACTTGGCAGTTTCTATGACTCTTTGAATTAGAGGCTGGAGGCTGTGAAGGAACAAAAGGCTCTTGCTCGGCCATAGGAGTGTCCACTATAGTTGTTTCTGGTGAAGGAACAGACTCCTAAACAAGAGCAAGAGGAACATGTTGGGAAACAATGGGTGGAGTCGACTCAAGTTCCTTGGCAGCAAGCCTCTTCCCATTTACTACTTTTGGAATAGAAGTGGTAGGAGGCCACGAAGGCTAAGACATAGAGGATTCCCCACAAGGATCTTTCTTCCTATTATACCAAATGGGCCTAGGCTCCGTGGGAAAAACAAGAATCTCAAACATGGGACGCTTAGGCTTTCACCAAGTGGGCACCATAGGATTCTCTCGCAAACATGGAACGAAATCTGATGGCACCACAACAGGGTGAGAGGAAGCATCAAGCTGAACAACTGAAGAGGAAGGAGGATCTTGCGACCATTTCTCTTCTTTCGTTCTACGTGCCTTGGCAACATCACTGTCAGCTTTTAAGCAAGCCCTATGTGAAACAACATAAGGCGATGGAGGGTATCTCACTCATGGCATTAGGCGCCCTCTCTTGTAGTTCTTATAAGTTTGATACAAAATGTCCTTCCTAGGCGGAAGAGGACCACTAAGCATAGGCCAATAGTAATCCAAGGAGTAACTATCACGAGCAATCGACGATTTATAACCAGTGTCATGGAGCATGTGTATGGAACCCTCATGGATTAACTTTTGACATTTTTGCACAACCGAGGGTATGACATTCATAGCTACCAACCAAGGGATACCCAGCTTCACTCTAAAGAGTTTAGATCCAAGGGTTATGTCTAACAAGAGTTTCATGAATTTAGGTCTAACCAAAACTAACAAAACAATACTACCCAAAGGGGGCACAAAAAGTTCATCATGCATGTAGATGGAGCTTATAGGTGAATTATACACATCTTTGTGCAAAAAAAATGATTAGCATGATCTCCTTAGTTATAATGTTTCTTGAGACGTCAGATCAATGAGAACACCTGCTATAATGTTTTCGCTGATTCACGTAGGGATGTAAAGAGGAGATAGTTCCCTATTAAAACCCATCAGTAGATCCTATGAAGTGAAGGTTATAATACCATTGCTCACAGGTTGCACAGAGGGAATTGGTTGATGTAGGAAAGAGGCCATCGCATGCAATGAACGACACTCTCTCAGGACCCTCCAAAGGTTGCAAGGCAGGACAGTGACCCAAGTAAGGTTTCGTTACACAACACTTTTAGAACCTTCCAACTACGCCTACTAGGGGTCACAAGCTGGGTTGTAAGGTGAAGGCATCACAACAATCACACCTGAAATACTCCTAGAATACAAGGAATGGAGTTGTTAGTCTCACAAAATGGAACCAAAATGGTTCATGTCAGTTTCAGGAAAAATGTAAGAGAGGGGGACCAACCATGTTCAAGGCCCCAGGTTACAGAGAGCCAAGAGTAGAAGGCTACCCTAAATTACCTCTCTAAAGGGATGTCTTGAAATGAGGGGTGAGAATGATGAAGACTATAAGGTCCTTCAATCACTCCATAGACCCGAAATCTAGAATGGGACTAGGCAAGCCATTTTTTGGGTTCAACACTATACCTCAGGTAGCTCTCTGCCCAAGGATGAAAGAACGATTCCAGGATGATAGCGTGGCACACTCATGGTGCGCTGGCATCTCTCAAGTGTGCTAGCATCCATATGACTAGAGGACTAAAAATACAATAAGAGCCATTAGAAAACAAGTTGACAACATAGCTAGTGATTTTTAAGAGAACAAACCACAACTATGAAATAAGAGAAATACAAATGAATGTGATAAAGTAGATATATTAAAGCTAAGGTGACAAAGACGATCTCACAAAAGAGCCTATTCACCAACTAGCTCTAAATGCATGTCCACCTACACATAAGAAAGAGGGAAAATTATTGGGGGCTGTATAGGGGTCTGCCTCAGTCAAACCCCCATTTTGGTGTTTCCACCTCCACGGACAACCAAGATTGCAATGATAGAGAAAAGTATAATAAAGGAGAAGAGAAAGTAGAAAACATAATAAACACTATAAAACAATAAAGTGCTACTCAACCAAATCATAAAGGAGAGGAGTGAAAATGCTTACCACCTCCACTAAGAGCTCACTAGCTAATAGAGGAGAAAAGAGGACTCAAGCCCCTGAGCTACAATGGTTTGTTCCACACTTGCTCTATGGAGTTGATGGAGTGTTTTTACTACTGCTATGGAGTGCCAAAGTGCTGGTTGGGAGTGAAATGAAGGATGATAATGGATGGAGTGCTTAGAGATCACAAGAGGATTGTGAAAGAGGTGAAGTGAATGAATAATAAATCAATTTGAAGGAAGAATGAGCAAGAATAAGGCATTTTTGGGTTAGTTGATCGAAGAGGGACATTACAAACTATTCCCAATAGGAAGTGTAACACCTCTTCCAACTTCAGATGTAGGAATCCATCAAGGACATAAGTACACCACGTGGGCATTGCCGATAGCTATTCTTCTACCAATGCAAAAAATAGATGCCAAGTGGAATGAAGGCAAAGGGCTGACGTGGAATTTCGCCTTCAAATTTGGTTTTCTAAGGTGAGGAAGTGTAAAAGGGGAATTTGCATAAGGAGTGAAAATTCGCTCCTATATAATATCACACCACAAAACTTTGGAGCTCATTTTCTCACTTTTTAAAGGGTTTTTGAGGCTTTTAACGAAATATAAATTAGTTTATTGTGTTTGTCTTATCAAGATCTTCATACCCCCTCTCCAAAATTATAGCTCTAGACCAAAAATTATACCCTTTGTACATAGTATTTAAATAAAATAACATTGAACATAACAATGTAAGTAAATATCACACGAATCCTAATAGGAATGACAACCTAAGGATAATGTTGAAATACATAAAGATGAGAAAAAAGAGGTGCAAGAGGGATCTAGTGACAAAGTATTAACTAAGGTGGTTCAAGGTACATGATAGTTAAGGATAGAGGTAGGAACCTAAATGCATGGTAGGTCACACCAATGAATGGTAAAGTCTAAGTAAGGGAATATGAGGTGAAGGGAAAACTAAAGGTCATCATTAAGGATAGGAAAGTCATGGTAATAAAATCTAATTTTAAGGAAAAATAAATGGGAAAAGGACTAAGTTAAATATACTAGAGAGGGAAAGATGAAGGTGTAGAAAGGGAATGGGGTATGCTAGGTGTGTGTGGAAATGGTAAGAAAGGAATGCTAAAGGGATAAGTGGGTATGGTGTGGGATAGGGGGAGTATATAGTGTTGGGGAAAACTAAGGGAGCATGTAGAGACTTGGAAGGGAAATTCATGAGAAATGGTAGACTAAGGATAGGTCAAGTGAAACTATGTCTTGGGAAGAGGTAAAGTAGTGGTAGTTGGTCCTAGGAGTAGAGAAATGTTTAGAAAATAATAAGCACACAATAAGTAGGTATGGGTAAGGGTGGAAGGGATAGGATTTTAGGAAGAGGGTGGATCTAGCACAAATAGGGTATACATGGATGATCTAATGATTAAAAAAAACATAAAAGAAGTGATGAATTAGGCCAACTAGTATTTGGGGAAGACAAAGCACAAAATATGAAACAAGAAAACATGTGAAGTGATGAAATTAAAAAGAAAAGAAGAAAAGTGGAATGGGTAGGTTTTTGGTTTACATTGGTACAAAATAGAAAACAAGCATGGACAAGGTAGGGTTTGCCAAATGAAAGATCAAAAAACAAGAATAACTAATATAGATATCAAAATTAATTATAGAGATAATACTTTCATTTATAAAGAGTTTCCCCCCCTTAATTCTTGATATAAAGAGGAAGTGTTATCTCTAAATAACTAATGAACTCTATTTACAAGGTATACATGATTTATTTTAATTATTATAAAGAGGAAGCTATTATTTTTTAATATAAATCCTATTAAAAATAGCTAGATCTTTTTATTAAAAGGGGGAAACGCTTTTGACCCAGAGCTATGAGTCAATGAAGTCACAAATGGGGGACCTCATCCCCAATATAAATTCTCAACAATTACAACCCAATGGGGTTTGAACCTTGATGGCAAGAATAACAACACAAGAACTTAACCATCATACCATACCACTATTGATTTTACAAAATATATAATTAATAGTTATAAGCAATTTTAATTTTTAATAATATTCACATTAAAAAAAATATTGAATAATATGTTTAAATACTATATTTGATAATTTTAATAAAAAAATTAAAACCTTTATTATTGAGATAATAACAAATTTATATTTCAAATTATTTTAACAATAAGCATAATATTTATATTAATTAAAATTTAAAATCATAAAAAACATTGTATAAAGATAGATATGCTTATATTTATATAAAGGTGGCATGAATCATTGGTAAAAACAAAAGAAAGGAAGCTAATTGAAATGCAAGTCTTGCATTTCAAGTATACCTCTTCCAAAGAATCAAACTGTACACAACAAATCTCTTCTTATTGAAAAACTTCTGCTTTACAGTCACAACAAACTTTGCTAGACAATTGTGTCTTCTCTCGTTTATTTTATTATTTCAATCCACTTTTCTAATCCTTTTCCTCTTATATCTAGGATTCATTCTTCTCCTGTCCTAGTGTTATTTCTTGCTTACTTCAATAGATTTCTTCAATTATTCTCTGTGCATGAGAAGAAGAAGAAATGTAAGTGAAAGCCATGAATCATCAAACATAGGCTAAACATTTTTGTGATTTTGTATTCTTAGCTTACTCAAGAAAGATCATCTCTCAAACCCCAATTAAAATTTTCTCAACACCAACAGAATGTAATGAAATTAGAGTAGCGGAAACAATTTCCTACGCCAATATTGAGAAGAGATTATGCAAAACTTTAAAAACTTGATCAAACAGTTACAAAAAATCAGCACATTCAAAACATGAAATAAATAGTGAAAACACAAAACACCAGATATACATGGGGAAAACCCTTTCGGAAAAAAAACCCCACTCTCCAAAGCCTGCTCAATGTATTCCAAATCCAAAGCCAAGATTACATACACTTGCAGAGCAAGTCTTTTACAGGAGTATCACCAGTTAACAACTCTGGAAGAATTTTGGTAGCATTCCAGTAGCATAACAATACCTGCAAACTCAATCTATCAAACTACTCTTCAAGCCTCCAATTTATAGACCTCCAACAATACAAGAAACCACCAATGGTTTACAAAACCATGTGCTTGGCTTCTTCAGCAAGATTCCAGTCTAAAATAAGCTCTCACGTCCAAAATGAAAACCCCTATTTTTTACCCTTATAGATGTCATAAAAATAGTCATAGAATCTCTAAAGATAGTCCTCCCATGATAGACTATCATATGGGCACCTTATGACACCTAGTAAACCAATTTTCAAAGCATCAACAATGTGTAATAGCTATAGGAAAATATTAAATGAAAATACTATTATGGGAAATATGCAGGAAGGTTGAGACACCTCATTTCCCAACATTCTCCCACTTGTCGAATACCTTGCAAGGGCCAAGGGAAAAACACCATCATGGATCAATTGCTAGGGGCCAAAAGGCCCATAGACTTGGAACACCACCTAAATTTCGTTGTGCTCACAGGCTTAGTTAATGCATCTGCAACATTCGCCACTGTCTCTACCTTTTCCAGCTTCACCCTGCCATCCTCGACCATATCTCTCACAAAGTGATACTGAACATCAATGTGTTTGGTCCTAGCATGAAAAGTCGGGTTCCTCGCAAGGCAGATTGCACTCTGACTGTCACAATAAATTGTAACTGCACCCTATTTCAATCCAATATCTGAACAAAAATGCTTTAGCCAAATGCCTTCTTTACAAGCATGAGTAGCTGCCATATACTCTGCCTTAGTAGTGGACAAAGCGACCACAGTCTGTTGCTTGCTTATCCAACTAATTGCACCACCATTAAGAGTAAACACATATGCACTGGTGGACCTTCTGCTATCGACATCACCAGCCCAATCTGAATCCAAAAAATCATGAATACTCAGGGAATGCTGATCTCCTGTACCATGAAAACATATAGCATACTTTGTTGTACCCCACAAATATCCGAAGACCCTCTTAACTGCATCCCAATGCACTCTTCCAGGATTAGACATAAAACAAAAAAGAACTCCCACTACTTGGGCAATGTCTAGTCTTGTAAAAACCATATCATACATTAAGCTTCCTACTACACTCTAGTAAGGCACTCTGCTCATGTCTTCCATCTCTGATGGGGATGTTGGACATTGTGAAATAGAGAGCTTCATTCCCAATCCAACAGGAACACAAAGTGGTTTACAATCTTGCATGTTAAACCTTTGCAAAACTGAACAAACATACTTACCCTGGCTAAGCCATAGCTTTCTGTTCTCACGATCTCTTCTAATCTCCATCCCAAGTATGTGTTTTGCTGCACCAAGATCTTTCATTTCAAATTTCACAGAGAGTTGAGATTTCAATTCTGCAATCAAACCTTTTCCTTTCCCAATAAACATGTCATCAACATATAAAGCAATTACCAGGAAACAATCACCATCAGATTTAAAATATACATAGTGATCAAATTTAGACCGTACAAATCCCAAACTTAATACATATGTATCAAACTTTTGGTACCACATCCTCAGACTTTGTTTTAAGGCCATACAGAGATTTCTTTAACTTACATACCAACTTGCTTTTACCTTTTACCACATAGTGCTCTGGCTGTGTCATATAAATTTCTTCCTCCAAATCACCATGAAGGAACGAAGTTTTCACATCCATTTGTTCCACCTCTAGATCATAAGTTGTTGCAGTAGATAATAAGAATCGAATGGATGTCATTTTAGCAATAAGAGAAAAAATCTCACCATAGTCAATACCCTCAACCTGAGAGTATCCCTTCGCAACCAACCGTGCCTTATACTTTTCAACATTTCGATCTGAACTAATCTTTTTCTTAAACACCCATTTACATCCAACAGGTTTCTGACCCTCAGGCAATGGTACAAGGTCCCATGTTTCATTCCTTTTAAGAGCTTCCATCTCTTCATCCATGGATAATTTCTAGGACTCTGCATCATTCATATCCAATGCCTCTTGCACGGATCTTGGTTCATCAATGTTAGTACTCAAAGCAAATATACACTTCTAATCATCAGGTGAATACCCATACCTTTGAGGTGGTTACCTTTTCCTTGTAGACCTTCGAACAAGTTGAGGTGGAGGTTCTTCCACTTCTTCCTCCTCTTCAGAGCTTGACAAGCTCTCTTCAACTTCTTGTCTATTTTGGGGCATCGTTTCAACTTCCTCAGGCATAGAAGGAATTTGAACCACATCCTTTTCTTGTTCAATTTCTTTATGTTGTTTTGGCTGAAAATTAACAGGAGAAGATTTAGTCTCTCTAAAAATAACACTTCTGGAATAAATTACCTTTTGTGCAACAGGGTCCCAAATCTTGTATCCTTTCACACCATAGTTGTAGCCGATGAAGATACATTTGACAGCTTTAGAGTCAAATTTTTTTCTCTTCTCCTTTGGCACATGAGCATATGCCTCACAACCAAAAACTCTCAGATGTCTAAGTGAAGGATTTTTCCCCGACCACGCCTCCATTAGCGTTTTATCAACAAGCGTTGATGTAGGAGATCTATTTATCAAATAACAAGCAGTGGCAACAGCTTCAGCCCAAAACTTTTGTTCTAGATTAGCTCCACTCAACATACTCCTAGCCTTCTCCTTCAATGTTATGTTCATTCTTTCTGCAACTCCATTCTGCTGTGGAGAATACAAAGTTGTTTTTTGTCTTTTAATCCCATAATCTATACAAAATCTATCAAAGTCTGCAGAACAGTACTCACCGCCATTGTTAGTTCTCAAACATTTAATTTTCTTTCCAGTATGAGTTTCTACCATAGCCTTGAACTCCTTAAAATGACTGAAAACTTCAGCTTTACTCTTTAAAAAATATACCCATGTTCTCCTATTGAAATCATCAATAAAAGTAACATAATAAACTGATTTACCAATAGAAGAAACATCAACAGGACCAAATACATCAGAGTGAATCAAATCCAAGATACATGAAGACTTATGAGAAGATGAGTAAAACTGAGCGCAGTTTTGTTTACCATAAATACAATGTTCACATAAATCAAACTCTAGATTGCAATCATTCAACCCCTCAACGAGGTTCTTGTTTTTTAGGGCTTTTAAACCCTTCTCTCCAATGTGGCCAAGCCTTTGGTGCCATAACATGGTATTCTCTGCAGGAAACTTAGATTCAGTAGACATAGCACCCTTGAGTACCCAAAAGCCACGACCATCCGCAAAAGAGGAAACCTTCTCTTTTTTCAGCGAAGTAGTTTCTGGCTTAATCTTATCGGAAGTGCTATTGCACTCAACTGTGCATGCATTGAGCTGGTACAATGTACCCAATCTGCTTCCTCTTGCTATCACCATAGCACCTCTCACCATTTTAGCACCTGCTTCAGAAAATTGTACATGCACACTCGCATCTATTAGCTTGCTAACAGATAATAAATTTCTTGCTAGTCCCGGGATATGCAAGACACCATAAAATCATCTAACTCTACCATCAGAAAATTTCACATGAATACTACCACGACCAACAATATCAAGGAAAGAATCATCACCCAAATACACCTTACCACCATCATAGTTTTCATACTTACTAAACCAGTTTTTGTTAGGAGTCATGTGGAAAGATGCACCTGAGTCTATCAACCATACATTATCACCTGCATGAGTGGCCAAGGCTACAATAAAGGCATCTCCATCTTCCTTTTCAGACTCAGAATTAGAATCTTGCTTCTTTTTCTTCTCTTCTTTACAGTCCTTTTAGAAGTGTCCGGGTTTGCCACAGTTCCAACATATTACCTTGGACTTACCAGGAGATTTTGATCTCCCCTTATTTTTGGACTTAGAACGGCCACATTGCTTCTCATCTTTGCCTCGTTCTTTTTGTCTTCCTTGAACATTCAAAGCCTCTTTGGCATTCAGAGATGCCTTCCTTCTCATCTCTTTGGAGAGTAGAGAACCAACAACATCCTCCATCTTCAAGACAACAGAAGTGCTCCCAATGGCCATGACAAGGCTGTCCCATGAGTCTGGCAGTAAACACAACAAAGTTTGGCACCTTTCTTCTTCATCCATCTTAACACCAACTGAGGTCAACTGAGTCACTAGCATATTGAATGTTTCAAGATGCTCAAAAATTTCGTCCACCTTCTTCCATTCTCAAGGAATACAACTTCTTCCTCAAGAAAATATTATTTACTAGAGATTTGGCTTGGTATATCTCACCCAACTTCTTCCAAAGATCCTTCGAAGTGGGTTCTTCGTGGACATTTATCAGGATTGAATCTGCAAGACACAGTCTAATGAGACCTTTATCTTTTCTATCCATTACATCATATTTTGCAGCCAAAGCCGTATCCGTAGGCCTCAAGACATTTGTATCCACTGCATCCCATAGATCTTGATCAATCAACAAATCTTCCATTTTCAACTTCCACATTTCAAAGCTCGTACCACAAAACTTTTCTACCTCAATCCTCCTAGATATGCTCGCCATTCGAAAAAATATATCAGCAACAAGATCACAAAGTACCTTCTACACAAGCTCCCACTCAAAACCTTGATTAGCTCAAAAAACCCAACAACCCACAACTGAAACCAAAGGTGATCAGGCTCTGATACCACTTGTAAGGAAATTAGAGTAGCGGAAACAATTTCCTACGCCAATCTTGAGAAGAGATTATGCAAAACTTTAAAAACTTGATCAAACAATTATAGAAAATCAGCACATTCAAAACATGAAATAAACAGTGAAAACACAAACACCAGATATACGTGGGGAAAACCCTTTTGGGAAAAAAACCCCACTCTCCAAAGCCTGCTCAATGTATTCCAAATCCAAAACCAAGATTACATACACTTGCAAAGCAAGTCTTTTACAGGAGTATCACCAATTAACAACTCTAGAAGAATTTCAGCAGCATTCCAACAGCATAACAATACCTGCAAACTCAATCTATCAAACTACTCTTCAAGCCTCCAATTTATAGACCTCCAACAATACAAGAAACCACCAATGGTTTACAAAACCATGTGCTTGGCTTCTTCAGCAAGATTCCAGTCTAAAATAAGTTTTCACGTCCAAAATGAAAACCCCTATTTTTGACCCTTACAAATGTCATAAAAACTGTCATAGAATCTCTAAAAATAGTCCTCCCATGATAGACTATCACATGGGCATCTTATGACACCTAATAAACCAATTTTCAAAGCATCAACAATGTGTAATAGCTGTAGGAAAATATTAAATGAAAATAACTATTATGGGAAATATGCAGCAAGGTTGAGACACCTCATTTCCCAACACAGAAATGGGTCAAGCCAGGGGAAACTTGCATAACACATTCAAATGTACTCCAATGGTGTTATCCTTATTTTATTGCAAATTCTTTAGTGCCCAACAATTTTCTTCTTGTCCACTAATCTATATTGTTTGTTTTCTTTTTATTGTAGTTAATATTCCAGAAGAGAAAGTGAGAGAAGTCACAGATAAAATATTTGATCATGTAATTAAGGACGCAAAGAAAAAAGCTAATTCTAATGATCAGATAGAAAAAACCACTCTCACCTTTGATGAGATGCATTCTGCAATAGTTCAAGTCTTCCAGTAAGAATAATCTCACCAACTATTTTTTTCTTTACTTAAAATAAAGTTTTGGACTTCAGGAAAATTCACTGTCAATAATTCACCATCAACAAATTCATCATAAAAAATTCATTATTCATTTCGTGTCAATTAATTGTTGGTGGTGATTTTTTTTTCATAGTAAATTTATTGACCGTAAATTATTGACGATGAATTTTCCTAGAGCCAAAATTTTGATACTTCAAATTATCAATTACTTTATATTTATGCATGTCATGGATGAACAACGAACTGAAGAACATTCGTTGTGCCAAGTATAATCCTTCGACAAAGCAACAGGTCAAAGAAATGCTCAAGGTTTGTTCTCATTTGTCATTACAATTGAATTTTCAAACACCATTAAAGCTTAAATATGATCATTTAACCAATGTTCAATTTATTTACGAAATCATCTTGTTGAATGGATCCCATCTCATAAATTACAAATGCATGAATACCAAGTGCAGAATTTTGATACAAATCAAGATAAGCAGATTGATCGCAAGGAATTTCCAGAATTTTTACAAAAGTACACTGCAGACCTAGTGCGTATATATGCAAAAGAGTTGCTGATAATGACTGAACTAGTCCCTGCAGCAGCCATAGTGATGAAGAGGGCTACCAGGGGAGTCCCCGTTCTAGGCAACCTCATGGCCAAAGTACCCACTACATTTTTTGTATATATATGATTCATCCCCAAACATCAACTAGGTCGGCTTGATTAGATGCAATCTTTATTCACCAAAAAGACTAACTATCGGCTCCAAGTTAGTACAAAACTTCTCCAAAAAATAATCCAATTGTGTAGCATGCTACAATATGTCAGCATAGACCTAAGATAGGTCACACATATATCTGCAACACAAATTCATCCATTACAATATCAACTATACATTAGGTCATCCCGAGATAACAAAATGCAATCAAAATAATAATGCCAACTCATCATATGAGCACATGAGTACACAAGATTCTGAACATACGACCTTTCAACATCCATAAACCATTTCCCAAAACCACAAGCAAAAAAATTTATGGAGAGGTATCCTATACTAAGAAATTTTTTGGATGTATTTCTAGATGAATTACTTGGGTTACCACTGAAAAGATTATTTGATTTTTCAATAGATATAGTTCCAGGATCTGAACCTATATCCAAGGTGCCTTATACGATGACAAAAACTGAGCTAATGGATCTTAAGGCACAGTTAGATGAACTTTTGTCTAAAGGGTTGATAAGACCAAGTGTATCACCTTGGGGAGCACCATTTTGTGAAAAAGAAGGATGGTACTTTGCATTTGTGCATAGATTATCACATGCTTAGCAAAGCTATAGTAAAGAACAAATATCCATTGCCACACATTGATGATCTATTCGATCAAATGAGGGGAGATACTATATTTTATAAGATTTATTTAAGACTTGGATACCATCAATTGAGGATTAAAGATGAAGATATCTTTAAGATAACATTTAGAACTAGATATGGACATTATGAGTTTACAGTTCTACCCTTTGGTTTAACAAAAACACCTGTAACATTTATGAACCTTATGAATAACGTATTTAGGGATTGTCTAGATAAACTTTTCTTGGTTTTCCTAGATGATATTTTGATTTACTCAAGAAATGAGGAGGATCATAGGAATTTAGAGATAGTTCTACAATGACTTAGAGAACATAAATTGTATGGAAAACTCTCTAAGTGTACCTTCTTTCAGAAGAGAGTACATTATCTTGGATATGTGATCTCAGAAGAAGGTATTTCAGTTGATCCAACTAAAATCAAGGTAGTGCTAGAATGGCCAGTGCCCAAGAATGTCTTGGAAGTAAGAAGTTTTATGGGTATGGCGGGATACTATAGAAAGTTTATTGCAAACTTCTCCAAGATTGCCTTTCCGATTACTTCTTTGCAGAAGAAAGGGAAGAAGTTTGAGTGGAGAAAGAAGTGCCAAGTAGCCTTTCACCTACTCAAAGAGAAGTTGACTACTGCACTGATTTTAAAAGTACCAGATCCTGAGGTTGACTTCACTATTATCACAGATGCATCAGGAGAGGGATTAGGAGGTTTTCTAATGCAAGAAGGGAAAGTAATTACTTATGAGTCAAGGAAGCTGAAACCTTATGAGAAAGAGTATGTGTTGCATGATTTGGATTTAGAAGCAATGGTTCATGTATTGCAAATGTGGAGGCATTACTTGTTAGGGAAACCCTTTGAGATGAAAACTGACCATCATGGGTTGAAGTGTCTATTCACTAAACCAAATCTAAATGCAAGACAAAGAAGATGGTTGGAGTTAACATCTGATTATGAATTCAATATCAATTATATTAAAGGGAAAGAAAATTGGGTTGCCAATGCCTTGATTCAAAGATGCCATATTTCCTTGATAGTGACAATTAAAACCAACTTTAAAGGTCAAGTATTGCAAAAATGCAAAGAGGATGAGTAATATACACAAGTTAAGCAAGCACTCACAAGAAATCCACAAGAGTTTAGGTATGAAGGTTTTCATTTTGAACCTAATGGATTACTTAGGTATAAGGGGAGAATGTATGTACCTAACTTAGAGTTAAGAAATCTAGTATAGAAAGAAATTCATGAAGCACTATACTTTGGACACCTTGGAGTGACAAAAATGTTGGTAGATGTAAAGCCACTATATTTTTGGAAAGGAATGAAAGGAGGTGCTGCTAGATTTGTGGCTAGGTGTCTTGAATGTCAAAGGGTGAAAGCAGAGCATCATCGTCCTACAGGTTTGTTATACTCATGTATGATATACCAGAGAGAAAGTGACAAGTCATAAGTATGGACTTTGTGCAAGGATTGCCTATGTCAAGAAATAAGCAAAAGGCCATTCTTGTAGTTGTGGATAAGCTTACTAAGGTAGCACATTTTATACCTGAGAATCTAACTTATGGAGCTCCTATCATAGCAAGGAAATTTGTGAAAGAAGTGTTTAGACTATGTATGGAATTCTTGAGAAGATAATCTCAGATAGGGATGCACAAGTCACTTCTAGGTTTGGAAAACCTTATTTTCTGCACTTGGGACTCAATTGAATATTAGCTCAACATATCATATTAAAATGGATAGACAAATGGAAAGGGTAAATCAAGTATTGGAAGATCTACTTAGAATGTATTACATGGATCAGTAATACAAGTGAGAAGACTATTTTCATTTGGTGGAATTTGCTTACAACAATTCCTACCATTTCACAATAAAGATGGCTCCTTTCAGAGAATTATATGGTCAAAAGTGTCGAGCCCCTATAATTTGGGATAGACTTGAAGATAGAGTGAGTCTTGGGCCAAAAATGTTGGCTGAAATGGAAGAGCAAGTGGGGATTGTTAAGCAAAGGTTAGTTGAAGCTAACGATAGACAAAAAAGCAATGATGATGCTAAGAGAGTGCCCCAAAATTTTGCGGTAGGTGACAAGGTGTTGTTGAGAGTAAAACCTCATAAGAGTTCTATCAAATTTGGGAAGTATTCCAAATTATCTCCATGATATGTAGGACCTTTTTGGATTCTTGAGGAAGTAAATCTGGTACCTTACCAAATTGTGTTGCCACTAGCTCTTGCTAGGATGCATAACGTCTTTCATGTGTCGTAACTAAAGAAGTATACCTCTTCAGGTTCTTGGAATGAGTAAGATTTGTTTACATAATAGGGAAGTTCTGTAGTGCAAAGTCTAGTGGGACCAGTATGCAAAAGTCTCTGCCACTTGGGAAGACTATGCTGAGATACAACAAAAGTTCCCACATGTTTTGCATGTTTTTCAAAGTACTTAAAAATAATGTTGTTTGTTTGATTATTTTATGTTGCTACATAAAAATCATTAGGGACGATGATTGAAAAGGGGGGAGTATGTTACACCACAATTGTGTAATTACCTATTTACTATTACTATGCTAGGGTAAACATTGCATATGTGAATATACTTTGAATTTTGATTGAGAATATATGTGCTTGAAAATTTTTATCAATGAATTATGAATGATTTTTATTTCATTTAATGATATGTGGTGAAATGCATATATGTGAAATGGATGGTTGTTGAATTGGATATTTTAACTATGAAGAAATTATATGTAAAAGAATATTTTTTTGAACAATTGACTACCATCATGGGAATGTGTTAGTTGGATGCAGGTATATGTTCAATCCTCTAGGTGCGAGGGGAAGTATCACTCAGGAGAAGAACTTGGTTAGGTAACCAGTAACATAACCTAGAACTAAGCTTACACACACACACACACTCACAGTAGAATGGTTGAGTCAAGTTATTATGTTGGGAATTGGTAATTCATCCTTAGTATGATGTGTTTACATTAGTAAGGGTCTTGATTACTGTTGAATACATGCTTGGATGATGTTTACTTGTTTAGAGCTTATGAGTTCTTCCTTATATTAATATGCTTGAATTTATGAGGTGAACATGTGTGGAATGTATGTATATGTATGCATATGCATGTCGACAATGGGCCATACATGTGAAGGAATGCATACATGAGAGTACATAGGTAGATGTACCTATGCACGCTTATGAATGGGTTGCTTATGAGTATGGTGTTATCATAAATAATATGACATGTATGTGAATATGTATATATACATCACACGAATGTTCCCTATCAATAAGATAGTAATGTGTATGTGAGCTTGATTGTGCAATCGAATGTGTGTGTATATATTTATATACACGTATGTTTGGAAAATGGAAATGTCTATACAGATATATCAACATATGTATACATACATATACATGTACATAGAGGAATATATATATATATATATATACATAGTCGATATGATTATTATGTGAATGTCAACTTGATCATATTCATTTATATATTGAATGTATACATATTTTGATTATCATGGGATATATATATTTAATAATTATATATATACATATACATATAAATTTATGTGATATAGCATTAAAATGCTCTTTATTGACATATATATATATATATATATGTATATGTATATGTACATATATAAATATATATATTTATATATACATGGAATTAAATAGAGGCCGAATTGTATATATGTTATGCAAGCATTATAGGCCGAATAATACATATGATGATATAAGATAAAATCTGATTTATATGCAAAAGTAATATGCAACAATAAAGGTTGATATGGAAGTAAACCATAGTCAATGCTATATTGAAATGAATCTTCATTTTTAAGTAGCGACTTATCCCAAAATTAGGACACTTATATCTATGATGTAATGCGATGGAATATAAAGCCAACTTCACAAAGTATTATGAATGCATGATAATAGGAAAGAAAACAACAAGGCACAAATTGGTCAAAGCACCATTTATACACTATTACTATGAAGCAACTCATTTTTCCTTTGTTTCTCAACAAAGCTATAACCAAGCTGACATAGTATAAGTGTCAACTGTAGTAGAAAATTGTTTTAAGAGAGTTAAACCACACCAAAGGGATAGGGAGGTTGGTTGAAACATGGCGCCAAATTATGAAACTATATAATTTGTAGAAGTCTATTTTGGTTGCAATTCAACTATCATCATTTGGGCATGTCCACCTTTGAATTAGTCTTTAGCTGAGCCTATCAACTAAATGAGTTAATTTGTAGCATATTATGATGAGTTTACACTTATATTTCTACCACATTTAAGTTGTATTTAGTTAGCTGACTTGCATGGAGAGAGTTGTCGACTAGTGTGCCTTTTCTATAGGTTACAATGTCTCAATTTTTGTATAAATAGGTGGGATAGCTCCCTTATTTTGGACACATTCCTCTGCAATTATTTTGAGAGTTGCATATTTTGAGAGTTGACAGTTATTGTGTGAGAGTTTTGAATTACTTTGTGAGTGCATATTATTATCTTGAGGGAGAACTCATAGTGAAGTATTGCTTTAAGAGGATTAAGCAAAGCTAGTAAGCTACTGTTGGAGGGTTGTGCATCAAGTCAGCCAATTGGATTAAGCATATTACAAGCATGAGGATCTAGTCTTCTCTTATTTGTCTTTATTTATGAAAGAATGAGACTTTGCATGCCTTGTTTTGGTACTGCTTGAGAATACTTGAATTAAGAATTCATAGCATTTTCTTTGGAAAGGTAAAAGAAGTTGTTTTGTGCTTATCTGTAAAAGTGCTTGTATTTACTCCATAATAGGAGGAATTTTTTATCATTAGTATAAGTATACTAGATATGATTAAGAAGGGATAGCTTATGAATTATTCATAGCTATGTTATTTGATTATATTAGATAGGTTACAAAGTTACACCTAGGGTTTGATTATCCATTGAAGAGAGGGTAACTTACATTGATGCTTTATAGGTAGAAATACCATTAAGTTGTGGAAAAAGGGAATAGGTTGTCTCTAGGGTTAAAGACTACCCATTGAAGGAAAAACCTATGCATAGATTATAATGGCGTTAATTCAAATCGGGCTTGAGTAGTGTATGTGAGTAGGATGACTATCACTTGAAGTACTGGATGAGAACACTTTGGCCAAAGTAGTGTGATTGCCTTTGGCTCCACTATCAATTCACCGTGATCCATTTATGTCCATGCTAGTCCTAGATTATGGGTTTACACGTTCTAGTCATGTAGGACATAACACTAAGCTCAGATTGGTTGTTATTATGAGGTTACTCCACCAATCTCTTTGTTGAAGGGTAGGGACATCTATCAAATGATAGATGTGCAAGGGACCACATATGAGTCCGTGGTTGGAAAAAAAGCACTTGAGTGATGTTTCTCCTCCTCAGTAGGCAATAAAAGACCAAGATTTGAAAGGAGGTTCCTGGAATATCTATATCTATAAGTTTGAAGCTTAGTTGAGCTATGTATGTACTTTGTACATATTCTATGAAATATTATAATATATGAATTATTATATTGGAATGGAATCATTGTTGATTATTCTTATGAAATTTATGTTCATTTGTTATCTTAAAATAAATAATTTTTTTATGGCAATGGTTAAGCTACTTGGTTTATTTACTTGCAAAGTGAAAACTTAGGAAAAATTACTTCAGTGAACGAACAACGTGTTACATCTACACTCAACCTTAGGCTGTAAAGACTATACACTTTACCCTAAATCTTATACCTTCAACCCTCAAGGTTCCTATACCCTCAAACCTAAACCTTATCACTCAATCTTATACTCTCAACCCTATACCCTATACCCTATATTGCCAACTGTAAACCCTACACCCTATGACCTAAACCATAATACATAAACCTTATACCCTATATGTTAAACCCTAAAACCCAACATTAATAATTTAACACTAAAACCTACATAACTAAATTTAATCCCTAAACCCCCAACTCTCAACTCATATTGAAACTTGGAAGGGAAAGGGGGAGTAGAGTGGGGGAAAAATAAGAGAGCATGTAGAAACTTGGAAGGGAAAGCTATAGGAAATGGTAAACTAGGGATAGGTCAATTGAAACTATGTCCTGGGAAGAGGTAAAGTAGTGTTAGTTGGTCCTAAGAGTAGAGAAATGTTTAGAAAATAAGAAGTGTGCAATAAGTAGGTATGGGTAAGGGTGAAAGGAATGGGGTTTTAGCAAGAGGGTGGATCTAGCAGAAACATGACACACATGGATGATTTAATGATTACAAACATAAAATAAGCATGATGAGTTAAGCCAAATAGTGTTTGGGGAAGACAAAACACAAAATATAAAACAAGAAAAACATGCAAAGCAATGAAATAAAAAAGAAAACTGGAATGTGTAGGTTTTTGGTTTACGTTGGTACAAAATAGAAAACAAGCATGGACAAGGTCAGGTTTGCCAAATGTAAGATTAAAAAGACAAGAATAACTAATATAGATGTCAAGATTAATTATAGAGATAATACTTTTATATATAAAGAGTTCCCCCCCCCCCCTTGATTCTTGATATAAAGAGGAATTGTTATCTCTAAATAACTAATGAACTCTCTTTACAAAGTATACATGATTTCTTTTAATTATTATAAAGAAGAAACTATTATTTGTGAATATAAATCTTATTGAAAATATCTAGATCTTTTTATGAAGACACAAATGGGGGACCTCATCCCCAATATAAATTCTCAACAATTACACCCCAATGGGGTTTGAACCTTGATGATAAGAATAACAACACAACAACTTAATGATTGCACCATACCACTATTGATTTTTTAAAAATATATAATTGATTGTTATAAACAATTTTAATATTATTCACATTGAAAAAATATATTGAATAATATGTTTAAATACTATATATTGATAATTTTAATAAAAAAACTCAAACCTTTATTATTGAGATAATAACAAATTTATATTTCAAATTATTTTAATAATAAACATAATATTTATATTAATTAAAATTTAAAATCATAAAAAAACATTATATAAAGATAGATATGCTTATATTTATATAAAGGTGGCATGAGTCATTGGTAACAAAAAAAGAAAGGAAGCTAATTGAAATGCAAGCCTTGCATTTCAAGTATACCTCTGCCAAAGAATTAAACTGTACACAACAAATCTCTTCTTATTGAAAACCTTCTGCTTTACAGTCACAACAAACTTTGCTAGAAAGTTCTCTTCTCTCGTTTATTTTATTTTTTCAATCCACTTTTCTAATCCTTTTCCTCTCATGTCTAGGATTCATTCTTTTCCTGTCTTAGTGTTATTTCTTGCTTACTTCAATAGATTTCTTTAATTATTCTTCGTGCATGAGAAGAAGAAGAAATGTAAGTGAAAGCCATGAATCATCAAACATAGGCTAAACATTTTTGTGATTTTGTATTCTTAGCTTACTCAAGAAAGATCATCTCTCAAACCCCAATTATCATTTTCTCAACACCAGCAGAAATGGGTCAAGCCTGGGGAAACTTGCAAAACACATTCAAATGTACTCCAATGGTGTTATCCTCATTTTATTACAAATTCTTCAGTGCCCAACAATTTTCTTCTTGTTCACTAATCTATATTGTTTGTTTTCTTTTTATTGCAGTTAAGATTCTAGAAGAGAAAGTGAGAGAAGTCATAGATAAAATATTTGATTGTGTAATTAAGGATGCAAAGAAAAAAGCTAAGTCTAATGATCAGATAGAAAAAACCACTCTCACCTTTGATGAGATGCATTCTGCAATAGTTCAAGTCTTCCAGTAAGAATAATCTCACCAACTATTTTTTTCTTTACTTAAAATAAAGTTTTGGACTTCAGGCAAATTCACTGTCAATAATTCACCATCAACAAATTCATCGTCAACAATTCATTATTCATTTCGTGTCAATTAATTGTTGGTGGTGATTTTTTTTTCATAGTAAATTTATTGACCGTGAATTATTGAGGATGAATTTTCCTAGAGCTAAAATTTTGATAGTTCAAATTATCAATTACTTTATATTTATGGATGTCATGGATGAACAGAGAACTGAAGAACATTCCTTGCGCCAAGTATAATCCTACGACAAAGCAACAAGTCGAAGAAATGCTCAAGGTTTGTTCTAATTTGTCATTACAATTGAATTTTCAAACACCATTAAAGCTTAACTATGATCATTTAACCAATGTTCAATTTATTTATGAAATCATCTTGTTGAATGGATCCCATCTCATAAATTACAAATGCATTAATACCAAGTGCAAAATTTTGATACAAATCAAGATAAGCAGATTGATCGCGAGGAGTTTTCAGAATTTGTACAAAAGTACATTGTAGACCTGGTGTGTATATATGCAAAAGAGTTGCTGATAATGACTGTAGCAGTTCTTGCAATAGCCTTACTAATCGAGTGGGCCATTAACCCCATTGCCAAGGTACCCACACTGTAAGGAAGCAAAGGTGCGCGAAATCGCTTCCTACGCTAATCTTGAGAGGACAATTATGCAAATTCAACTAACTATTATAGAGATTTCAATGGACAAATGAACATGCATAAATGAAATATCACAATAAACACATAACACAGTAATTACCATGGGGAAACCCTTCCGGGAGAAAAACCCCACCCTCCAAAACCCCCACAATGTATTATCAAATCAAGAAGATTACAATACACTTGCAATGCAAGTTCTTATAGGAGCGCATCACCACAACTTGAACTCGAACTCGGAGAGACTCCTTCTAGTACCCAGTCTTGCAAACTAAACGCGATGATTCAAACACCTCCCCAAGCCCTCCTTTTATAGTGATTTACAACCTGGAAACCATTTGTGGTTTTACAAAACCATGGGCCAAAACCATGGGCCAAAACCATGGGAAAAACAACCATGCCACATGTTACCCACTTGTCATTTGTAACTCCAAGATGGACAAACAACCAAGTTAAAATAGCATTTTCGTCCATAATTTTGTCCTCTAGTTTAGACCCCCATAAAAGTTATACAATGAGTTGTTTATACTCTAAAAATAGCCCTCCTATATTCTACTAGGGACAAGGCACATTTTTTAACAACTCATACACCTTTTTCCAACACATAAGCATGTGGAGAATTACCACAAACAAAATCTAGAATTTTTTGGAAAAAGCTTGCAAGGTTGAGACACAATTCTCAACACACACTAGTTTTTTTGACTGTTGTAACATTTGCTGCTGTGCTTTTATACTTCAAATTCAAAAAAGACAATAAGTTAGCATTTCACAAATCTTGTAACTGCCCAAATAGACATGGGAAGTTAAGTATTTTTATCTGCTGTAATTAAAATACGCATTACTTTAATCCTATGAAATGATCATAATGATTCTTGATCCAATTTTTTTTTATCTTTATTGTATATAATTTTTAATTAATTTTGTGTATGTATATATATATGTGTATATGTTTGAAGTGTGATGTTTGAATTTTTTTTGGGACAATAAATGTTTTTCTTTTTATTGTTTATATCAAAGTTACTTGGGACACGTTCTCAATGTCATTCTTTATGGTGTGGGGACCATGTACTTAGTAAGACTTGATTCCTAATAGAATCATTCAAAACCATTGAACTTTACCAATAAAACAAGGGCCCATTGACATGGGGTGCAATTTAAATGATGAAAACATTTTGCATAAATTATATGAGATAAAGTAATCCATCCAACACCAATTGAACAAGAACTTCCTTTGCCAAATATTTATATTGACAAGTGTACTCACAAATTTTTTGTTTGAGATAGGTTAAAAATATAAGATTTATGTTATACGAATGTAGACATAAAATGTATGCCCTTTAAATATATTTACGGTTTAATTAAACAATAAACAATAAGTAGTGATTGATAAGTAATAAAGTAAATGAAAAAGTAGAAAACATTTTTTTTTTGTTGATATTGAGATGTTGATATTGTTGATTTGATTGTGTGATGTGCTTCACAATTAGATATAGAAATTTGATATTGGATTTTGGTTGAAGAATTTTTTTTATGCTTGTAATTTCTACTCTACTTATGGATGTGATTGGGTGTGATTTGATTTAGGGTGGTGTTACCTATTTTCCCTACTCCAATATAGTGCTCTATTGCTATGAACTTTCAAGACATGTGCACTACTTAATTCAATATGATCCTTAGATATAGTAGGACGCTCAAGGATGTGTCTATAAATGATGTTTTAGTGTGGTAGGGATTATTTAAAATATGACATCATAGGCCTAAATTTAGATATTATGGCATGCAAAATGATATAAAATGACCCAATTAGTGAAAGGGGTTACTTTAAGATAAGTTGGAAATATGTTTAAATTTGAAGGATGGAATTACGGGTGTGATTATATTTTGTGGATTGAATTCCACCTACAATACAATGTAGGATAAGAAAACAAGTATGATTCATAATAGGTCTAAACCACTAGGGCTAAGAGGGTTAAAGGATAATGAATATTCTAGATTTTGACATCTTATGGGAAAATATATTAAGATAAGTATTAGGATAGTACTAAACAACCCTTGATTAATTATCATTTTCTAACACATGAAAAACATTTTTATTTAAGCATTTCCTTAGATTGAAGCCCCTTATGTGATGCATGTGACATATTTTTCCCTCCCAACAACATGGAATAGTTTTATTGGATAAAACTATGCCAAATTGGGCAAGGAAAATCAAAGTGGAAACAAGAAAGGACACATTTGTAAACCATATTAGGCTATGTCATGAAGTTTCTGTTAATAGTGATATATAATAATAACTAACATGGATCATCACCTTGTGTGTCATCATATCAAGATGAGACACAATAAAAGATACAAAGGTGAAAGCAAGTACAAAATGAAAAGGAAATAAAACATACAATAATTAAAACAATATAAAATAAATAAATCCAAAAAAAAAAAGAGGCAAAGGAAATAGCGAACAATAGGGAAGTCAAGAAACAAGAAAAAGATAAAATAAGCAGACAAAATTAAGAAAGGGAAAAAAAGGAAAATATTAAAAATGAGAAACAAAATGAAAACACAATAATGAAAAATAATTGTGAGTCAAAAGGATAAAACTTGAACATGAGTGTAATAATAAAAATTACACACATTGCAACTTGGTTATTATTTTTTCTATCTATTTTAGTTTGATTCTAGTTTTGTGTATTTTTGTTGTGTTTTGACCCATTATTTATAACATAATTCATCCCTATTTATCCATGTCCCCATTTCCATGTTATTTCTATTCCATTTCTAGAGTTCCTATGCATTCATTTCATTTAATTTTTAACCCCTTCCATGTCTTTATACCCTCTTTAATTTTCCTTTAATTTATCCCTTTTGGACACCCTTTATTGACCTATTAAATGTTGTGCATAGTCCTATCCTATATTAAATTCTAAATTCATCCTTCATAAGCCATTTTTTGAGCTAAAATTTTATGTGAGCACCCACCATAAGGTGGCCCCTTTCAAGCTTAGTGTCTCTTAAAATGAGCTTGATTCTCATTCATAGATAATGCCCATAGTTTAACACATAGTAGGTAGCCTTGATATTTTATCATCATTACCAAATTTAAGTAATTTCATTAATTTATAGGGATTCCCACCTACTAATTTTTCATCCTTGAGTTCCCTTAGCAATTTATTTACATCAAGCCACCTTCACCTCACTTTCTTATTTGAAAACTAAAATTTTGAGTTGTTTGTATTATTTTAGATATCTCTACTCATAGATGACTCCTTAATATAGCTTAAGAAGTTCCAATAGTAAGATAGATATTCATGTCCAACCTCTTAAATATAATTTTTATTTGTTCATTAGATAAAGCTACAACAATCTTGATCTTTATTAGTAGGTAGTTGATTTAAAGGATTTTTACTGAGCAATCCATTTAGTTTTATGGTTTCTAATAGAATTTAGGGCATGTGTAGGATCATGATGGTCCAAAAAGTGGCGATAAGAAAAAACACATTTTTACTTTACCAAAATTGTGAAACACAAAGTTGATTTTTGTATGGGTTGGGTAAAATTTGATTTTTGGTTTGGTAATTTACCAAAACAAATATCCATTTCCCAAAATTATTTTCGTCAAATTTATGTTTTCAAAATGAATATCCATTTTGAAAAGAAAAATGGATATCTATTTTTAAAAGAAAAATAGATATGGGCATGTGCAAGATCATGGGGGTCCAAAAAGTGGCAATGAGAAAAAACGCATTTTTACTTCACCAAAATCGCAAAAAAAAAGTTGACTTTTTGTATGGGTCGAGTAAAATTTGAATTTGGTTTGGTAATACCAAACCAAAATAGATATCTGTTTATAACAGATATATGTTTCCTAAAATTATTTTTCATTAATTTATGTATTCAAAACGAATATTCATTTTGCAAGAAAAACAGATATTTGTTTTACAAGAAAAATGGATATCCATTTTGAAAAGAAAAATAGATATTCATTTTAAATAAGTATTTTAATTGATTTTATATTTTCAAAATCCATTTTGAAAATCCCAAAATATGAAGATGTAGATGGGAGATAAAGAGAAGTAAAGACAAAGATAGAGAGAGGTAACATGGTCACCTTTATCTCTCTACTTATCTCTCCCTGTATCCCTCCAAAATTACCTCTCTCTCTCTCTCTCTTTGTTTCTACTTCTCTTTATCTCCCATATACATCTTCCTCTTTGTCTACCTACCTCTCTCTATATCCCTCTCACCCTACATCTCTATCTCTACCTCTCGCTCCCTCCCTCTCTCCCTCCCTCCCTCTCTACTTATCTCTATCTCCCCTCTTCACTTCTCTCTACCTACCTCTCACTCCATCCCTCCTTCATTCCCCCTCTCTCCCTTTAGATATCTCTCTATATCTCTCTTCACCCTCTCTCTCATCTCTACCTCTCTCTCACCTTTCCTCTCTACTTCTTTCTATCTCCACTCACCATATCTCACTACCTACTTATCCTTCTATCTCTCTCACCTAATATCTCATTAATTACCCCCCCTCTCTCTCTCTCCTCTCCTCTCTACTTATCTCTATCTCCCCTCACCTTCTCCCTCTCTACCTACCTCTCACTCTATCCCTCCCACCTTACCTGAGCCTCCCCTTCCCTCTGTACTTCTCTATATATCCCCTCATCCTCCCTCTCTCTACCTACCTCTCCTTATATCCCTACCTCATTACCTCCCTCTCTCTACTTCTCTTTATCTCCCACATCCAACTTCCTCTCTATCTACCTACCTCTCCCTATATCCATCCTACCATACCTCTCTATCTCTACATTTCCCTTTGTCCCTTCCTCTATAATTCTCTCTGTATCTCTCTTTACATACCCCTCATTCCATCCCTCCCTCATTACCCCTCTTATCCCTTTAGACACCTCTATATATCTTATCTCTCTCTACTCCCTACCGCTCTTACCTTCCCTCTCTACTTCCCTCTATCTTCCTCTCAAATTCCCTCTCCTCTCCGTAGGAGTGATAGTGAGAGAGGGAGAGAGAAGGAAAGATGGATAGAAAGAGGGAGAGATATCTAGAGATATATGACTTGGGAAAGATAGAGGGTAAGAGAAAGGGAGAGGGATAGGTAGAGAGTGATAGGGAGAGGGAGAGGGAGAGAGAGTGTGGGGAGGGAGAATAGGTAAATATATAAGGAGGGAGAGGTGGAGAGGGAGAGAGGAAAAATAAATACAAAAGGTACACTTATATATTCAAAATTAGAAATATCAATGATGTATAAATTGTGAAAATGAAACCCTAATGTTGTTGCCAAGGATGGGTATATCAAGTAAAATTTACTTCACAATCAAGATAATAGATAAATATGTAATAATATAAAATTGATGAAGAATTGGGCATGCAAAGAGTTTCAAATATAAAATTAAGATATAAATATCATAAAAGTATCTAGATCTAAGAAACCCTAATATGAATAAGAAACTATAGAAGAATACTAGGTTGTATAGAATATATAATTGGGTTTACTAAAATACAAAGAGGTATAAAGAGGGAAAAAGAGAGAGGAAATTGAGGAAGAGGTAGAGGTAGAGAGATAGATCTAGAGCTTGGGAGAGAGAGATAGGGAGAGATAGCTAGGGGGATAGGGAGAGTTGAGATTGTGTTAAGTAGAGAGGGAAGGAAGGAGGGAAAAAGAGGTAAGAGATTGGTCTAGAAAAAAAGAGAGAGATCTAAAGAGGGAAAAAGAGGGAAGGAAGGAGGGAGAGAGAGGTAGAGAGATAGGTCTAGAGCTCAAGGAGAGAGAGTGTGGGAAAGATAGATATAAAGAGGGACAAAGAGAGAAGAAAGGATGAAGGGCTTGAGAGGTAGATAGGTAAGTCTAGAGTTCAATATATTGAGAGGGAGAGGTCTAAAGAGATAAAAAGAGAGGGAGTGAGGGATGGAGAGACAAGTGGAGAGAGGTCTAGAGCTTAAGGGGAGACATAGTGAAATATAGAGAGGTAGATAAAGGGATATGGAGATATGATGATTTATGAATATTTATTCATCTCCTTACTACAAAAAATATAAATATTTCATTATTGATTACTTTTTCTAATGTTTCAAGTATTTTGAGATGATTGGTACAAAAAGTCATGAAAAAGGGACTTCGTGTGTGAAAGTAGTGAGCATTTGATGTTTCAAAAATGAAATATGATGTTAAAATGATTATAATATTTTTTTGTTTATTATCTAGAAACATTACCTAGCCCATTGCTTAGATCTTTGAATCACCTTTCCAATGCCTATAAAAAATCAACATTTTGATAAGAAACACAAAATTTATGCCTATTTTACTAAAGAGGGGGTTTTAAGCTTTTCAAAATGGATATCTGTTTTGAAGACATGAAAATGGGTAGGTCTGTTTCAAAATAAATATCCGTTTTGTTTGACAAAATCTGTAGCCTCGAGGTTTCCCTTGGGTTTGCCTTGGAGTGTCATACCTAGAAAGTCAATTGCAAAAACATGTTTAGAAAATTTCCTTAGTTTTTCAGATTTCGACCTTTTAGCTGATGACTTTTTTTTTAATCCAAATTTGATGCAATGAAAAGGGTTTATTGACCAAATTTTTAGCTTTCCACTAATATAAGATATGCATATTATTTTGAATTTTATAGATAATTACTATTTCTTTTCTGTTGGAAAATGTGCCTCAATCTTATTGGCATGAAACTTCTGAAAGAGAAAAGTCAGTGAGACCCTCTAGAAGTCTTACCGACTAGTAGCTGTGTTCTAATCTTTGAAGTGTTTGGAAAGACATGTTGATCATTGTGAAAATTTCCAACTCTTTCCGCCCGGGGAGATCTCTTGCCGACATGTTGGTTTCTAATGGTTTGGCTGATGGTTCTGCAGTGGATATCGATGTAATGTCTCAGTGATAGAGTGAGTCTGGGTGACAGGTTTGAACTCGATATGACTCTTGCTGATGGTGGTGACTCTAGCCGATAACGACAATTAGACATTGTGGCATCGGGGATACATGGCTTAGTGTCTCACCGACATGCGATACTGTGTGAATGCCTTGACCAAATGTCTATCCTACATGGTTTGTTTTTGACCAATCAAAGAAGTAGAATGTGAACCGCTAGCAGTTGGACTGTTGTGGCCGTTCCTGTGAGGAAGATCAACATACCATGAACGACATGGATATACTTTGTAATTGAAGATGATGATTGGTTTGGTGAACAGTTCAGTGTGTATGAATTAAGTTCATAGAGCATTGTAACTGGGATGTTCTGTACAAGGTTGATCAAGGAAATTATGCTACTGTAAATTGATATCAAAAAGTTAAGTTTAAAATCTGTATGTAATTTTCTTTACTGTAATACAAAGAGGCTTTTCTTGGTGTGGTGGGTTTTTCTCCCGTAAGGGTTTTCCCATGTAAATCTGGTGTTCAAATTGTGTATGTTCATTTCTCTATTTTGTTAATCCTTTCAAGTGTATCTTAATTGAACTGTAATTGAAAATTTAAAGTCACCTCTACATTCTTCCCTGAGGTTTTGACGTTAGGAGAATTTTTTCTGCACCTAAGCTTTCCTTACATTTTCTACATTGATTATGATTAAAGTCCTAATTTATAGGTTGATTAAAAACATCTATAATTCTCAAATGATTTTATATTTTTCAATTCTAAAAGATGTATCACATTCGATGCTTCCCATACTATAGGATAAAAAAAAATTGGATTTCATAAATTTTTAACCAAATTATGGCGGTTAGACAAACATGTTTTAATAATTTTGAAAAGTTTTAATAAAAAATCATAACTAATTATTTACTTGCAAAAAAATTACAAAAAAAAAAATGACACATTTGGGCATGTGTCATCTACTTATATTGAAAGTTTTAAAAATAATTATTTTTTTATTGTACTTAGTTTGGTCAGACATACACTTAGGTACTTTTTATTTATTTCTTGAAAAATTTAGTACTATTGCATTGAAATTTCAAATTTTCACAAAATAGATTTATTTTTTTCCAAAAAAGTACTAGTAGCTTAGAAACTACATTCAATTTGCTACAAATTCTATTCTTACATATTATTCAAATTATGTTAATAACCTATTCAAATTTTTATGTCAAGTTGCGTAATTTTTTTTTTTTTATGAATTTTCATTGCCAATTAGGGGCCTAGTTTGGACCCCCATGATCTTGCACTGATCCATATCTGTTTTAAAATTTAAAATTTAAAATGCTCATAATTCTTGCATGCAAAATCTTTTTTTCATGCCTTTTTTTTGCAATAATCATCTCAAAAGACTTGTAACATTAAAGAAGCAATAAATAATGAAACATTTATATTTTTACTAAGGAGGGAAATTTTTGCATAAATCATCATAGAAGACCTCCTTGCTATCTTTGATCCTATGTGCACATTTTCCCAAATTGAACTAGGAGAACACGTCTCTCTCTCTCTACCTCTCTCCCTCTATCTATTTAGATATATATCTCCCTCTCTCCCCCTCTCCTTCATTCTTCCTCTCTACCTATTTATCCCCTTTTCCCTTACTCTACCTCTATCTATACCTCTCCTTTCTATCCCTCTCTACCTAGCTCTCTCCCTTTCTCTTCCCCTCCATCTTACCCAAGATATATATATCTCTACATATCTCTCTAGATATTTCTACCTCTATCTCTCCTTGTCTCCCTCTATCCATATATATATATCTCTTTCTCTCTATTTCTCTCCCTCCCTCTCCCTCTATCTATTTATATAATCTCTCTCTCCATCAAGTTATCTCCATATCTCTCTCTCACACACACTCACACTGTATTTCTCCCTCCCTATCTCTATCTCTCTATCTATCCCCCTCTCTCCATATCTATCCCTATATCTCTATTAATTATCTTTATCACCTCCTTGAGTGAGACGTAGTTTGAGACTCATGCCATCTCATGCTAGTACATTTGTCGTGAATCTTGAGTTTTCTAGCTCTTTCACTCATAGTGTTGACACTAGTCAACCCATTATGGATTGTAGCTTTGATACTGCATTTCCCATGACTACTTTACTAACAACTAATGTAACTGATGTTGACACAATGGTTGCTAATGTCCCTCAAGAGAAGCTAAAACAAATGGATGATGCCATAGAAAAATTGCAAAATTTTGTGGGTGTTGAATACATTGCTAGTACTGTGGCTCCTATCATAGATAATAAGAGGAAAATGCTTGAAAATGAACAAAGAATAGAATTTGTGCATAGCCTAGCCCATATAATTTACAATCATGTTCCTACAATGGCTAGTTGTGCTCAAACTTTGGGGTACACTCAAAAGTGAAGGTGGAAATAAAATTCATCCTTCTACAATTGTGGCCTCTATTCCTACATACACTCATCCAATTGTTACTACAACAAGGCAAGCCACTAGCAATGTCAATAAAACCTTAGGTATTTCCATTGGGAATCCCTTTAGCTTTCTGAATTCAAATCTCATATCTCCTAACCCATCACCCTTGACAAACTTGCAATTCACTTGTCTTCCCGATACATATACACCACTGTGCTCACCTCCATCTCAAAACACAACCAATGATTCCATCCTTAACCAAAATTTTCAAAATGTTTCATCCCTTAAACAAAAAATTTCCACATTGAACCAAAATCAAAATGCCCAACCTTAACAATATATCAAATTAAACCCATTATCCTTGGAGATATTGAGAGAACAAATACCACAAGGTATAGAGATTCCTATATTTGAGAAATATGATGGTAAAGGAGATCTTAGTAACCATGTATCAAAATATACGACCTTATGTAGTGACTTCATCTTCGAAGATACGCCCTTGGCTAAACTTTTCCCTAGGTCTTTGAAAGATACAACCTTGGAATGGTTTTTCTCTTTACCAAATAATTGAATTAATTCATTCAATGAATTTTTTGAATCCTTCCTCAACCATTTCCAAGTGCACATTGGTCCCAAGATGACCTTTGCTGATTTAATGAAGTGTAAACAAAAGGATGATGAAAATATCACCAATTTTATAGCACAATATCAATTGCTTTACTCAAAATTCAACATTAAGATTCTCAATGTCGGTCTTCAAAGAATTTTCATTAAAAATTTACAAAACAAAATCCAAGACAAGCTTGGGATGATGAAATTTTCCTCCTTTACACATTTGTGCATGACCCTTCATGACTATCAGAATTTAGTAAGCCATCATGAAATGAAAACTACCTCTAACCACCCTAAGAAATTTGAGTCTGTGCCCCATAACAATTTCCAACCATTCAAGAAACAAAATAATATATTTTTATAGATAAAGACACCTCAAACAAATCAACATGTTGAGTCTCAAGTGGCTTCCATAAAAACAACAAATCCATATCAATTCAGAGAGTGCAATAGACAATTTACTCTGTTACCCAATACCCTCCATTCCATCATGTTGCAACTTTTGGTTAAGAACCTAATTAGCTTACCTCCCATCAAAACCATTGATCCTACAAATCCCTTACCTCTGAACTATAATGCTAATTCCTTTTTCCATTATCACCAAAAAAATGGACATGATATAACATTGTAAGTGTCTTAAACACATCATGCAAGACCTCATTGATTCTTATCACATCTAGATTGGTGGTGTTAATGATCGAAATAAGTTTGTTGCCTCACCCAACCAAAATTTGCAATTTTTTCCTAATCCCATGCCAAATCATAACATATATTTTGTGAAAGCTAATGATACCAAGAATGATGTGATGAATGATGACTTGACTAATGATAACATGAGTGATAATGAGGATGATTCTATAGATACTATGGTTAACCTCACTGATGTTAAACCTCGTAAGGGAAAAACCAACTTGTCTGTGAATGTTTCTTTCTCACAAAATGACATAATCAAACATGCACCCGATGGTCCTCTTTACATAGTTGAAAGAATCATGACAAGCCTACTAATGGGATATTAATTGATCTCGTGTGTGTAGAGAATGTGATCATTGAGGAATTCTTATCTGTGCATGAAATTTACCAAGATTCTTATGAACAACTGAAATCACATGGATCAAAAAACATAATGGTTTTGCTTTCCCTATGGCATGTTTGATCACTCTCCCTTTAAAATTTGGACTGAAACAATTGAATGTCTCATTCTCCATCATCCCATCGTCAAACCAATTTCGTGTGAAGCTTGGGTAACCATGGCTACACTCCAAAGATGTTGTCTTGTTGGTAGTGCATAAATGGTTAAAGTTTCCATTTGGAAATGACATCTTTACTATGCATCATAGTGGATTTAATCTCATGTCTTCTCATGGGAATTTCTCATTGGATTTATTTTGGCCCAAACCTACGAAACCTATTAAGCCTCATGAGGACTTCTTTTTCAAATATTACTAAAATTTCAAGGAAAAGCAAATGGTAGAATTATCTCTTAGAAACATGTATCAACCCATGATTGAGTCTCCTATACTTGATGAAGCCATGATTGAACCAAAAGACCTTTGAAGTAACCAAGATAGATCTATGAAAAATCCTCCACCTATTTCCTATAAGAGACCAAGAGATAACTATACCATTCATGATGTGCCCCCTAAGATCAAACAAGTTTATAAAGCCAAATTGAAAGTGGTTGACCAAATTTCCATGGTTCCTTTTGTTCCTCCCTTGTAGGAAGAAAATAAACCAATAGTTGATAAACCAACTCCTACATCTTCACAACTTGAAAATCATGCAATAAGAAACCGAAATGCTAAAGAAAATAGGCATAGACATTGTGATATTTCTCATCAGTTAGAAAAAAAGAATGAAACAAAAAACCAAGATCAAACATCAACTCAAGAAATACATGATGATTCTCCACCTTCGCCACAACAACAACATGAAAATTCAATGGAAATCATCATCAAGCCTCTTGTTATGATTAACTTGGATGATGATGAGATTGCTAAGATTGATGAGAAAGTGCATAATGAGCTGAATTTATTGTTTTCTCTTCCATGAACTTAGATGATAACAACCTCGATGATCCCTCTAAAAAGAGTGACTCACCATGTGTTAAACCTGGTGATGTTCCCAGTACGAAACTTGTCATTGTCCCTTTGGCTAGTTGCTCGCCTTTCGCCTATGATGAACAATATTGGGATGCAAATGACCTGCTATAGGTTGACTCACATGTGCCATACTACTTTTTTTATTTTTCTTCTTTTCATGTTCTTTGTGATTGCATGTGTAATTTGATCCCTCATGTCATGATGCTTGGTGTGTCTTTATATGTTTGTAAGTCTACTTTGGATGACCCTTGTCACCCCATTGGTGCAAGGATGCAAAGAAAGCAAATCTATCATGACATTATTATATTTGTATCTACATTCTTATATATGTCATAACTATTATATTTTCACTTGTCTTGTGTTTTCCTTTTGGGGATGATGCAAAGCTTGAGACATTTAGGTCTCTTCCATGTTGACCCAAAAGGCTTCTCCTTTGTTTTCTCTCTCCATATGTGTTATTCTTCCTTTGTGCTTGTTGTTCCATGAGTTATTTGGATAATGATGAAGATTTCGAGCTTGATTATATCACTGTAGAAAATACATAACACTAACCCTAGATCCATGGATCCCTTATGTGCTATCTTAGGACTGCATATGGGGGGAAATATTCTTTCCATGACGTAGTTATACTTGGAAAAATGTGTTTACATAGGGATTTCCAAATAAAGCTCTCATATATTGGCATTTATAATTTTTCTACTTTAAAGTAATTGCTCACAACATGGTGTATAACAATTTCTTTAAAGTGAGCCAAGGCATATGTGTTCCTGCTCATTGTTTGCATATTCCTTTCAAAGTGTGGTCTTCTCACTTCATGTGATGTGTCTTATTGGTGACATTGGGTTTGATGTCCTTCAAGAGTGTGTATGATATTCCTCTTAGTGGAAATGGTATGGCTTGCATTCCCTAAGGTGCAAACATTTTATCTCTTGACTAGTCCTCTAGCTTGATGGTGATATTGAGCATGATATTCCCTAAAGTGAGACCTTTCATGAATTAAGAAAAACCCCTTTGACTATCCTATCCTATTCATTTACAAATTTTTCATGGCCACCAAGCATAACACAACTTCTTGTCAGTAGTACCTTTTTTTTTTTAATGAGTTTCTAGCATAATGCAACTTGGTAGCCTTGTGGAGCCTTTGACCATTTTTTTGGCACTTATCAAAGTTATTAGGAGGTATAAATTTTGGTATGGTTGATGTATGGGAGCCTATAGACCTAGGATGAATTTCTATTTAGCCACCT
>VDFB02174885.1:0-15951 GCA_007258455.2 Sequoia sempervirens | reverse complement strand
TATTTATTGACTAAATGGATAAGTGTAGAAGCAAATTGTGCTCCCTCGATCTATCACTATCTCCATAGGGAACACCCGTGATTTAGTAAATATTTCCTCATAGAGGAATTCAGCCACTTTATTATCCCTAGCATGTTCTTATAGTTTAGCTTCTACCCGTTTTGTGACATAATCTGTGCACACAAGAATGTAGGACTTACCATTGAAAGGTGGGTCAATTGGTCCCACAAAATCCAGTCCCCATTTGTCGAATGGTGTAACTACAATTTGTGGAAATAGAGGCATTTCATCAGAACGAGTTGGTCTTCCCATCCTTTGGCATCTGTCACATCTCCTTGTGTACTTAGCTGCATCTCTATGTAAAGTTGGCCAGTAGTAACCAGTATTTAAAATTTTCATTGCTATCCTTTTGGCAGCAAAATGTCTGCCACATGGCTCATCATAGCTGGCATGTAGTATATCATGAGTGTCCTCCTCTGGTACACACCTCATAACGTGATCTGGCCCTGTATAAAATATGCAATCTGCAATCCAAGAAAAGTTAAAACTTTTCTCTACCAATAATCTTTTTTCTTTATGAGAGAATTGAGGAGGAGTTCTTGTTGCCAGATAATTTGCTGTATCAGCATACCATGGATGAATAACCTTGATTGCAAACAGCTGCTCATCAGGAAAGGAGTCTTCAATAAGTGCAGAATCATATTGCCTTTGAATTCTAGAAAGGAAATCAGCAACTATGTTGGCTTTACCTGGCTTGTCCACAATTGTAATGTCAAATTCCTGCATCAGCAATAACCATCTTGCCAGTCTCCCAGATATTGAGCTTTTGTTCATGAGATACCAGATTGCTGCATGATCAGTGTGGACAAATATCTGATAACCAGTGATATAATGCTTGAATTTATTGAGGGTGTAGATGATTGCCAACATTTCTTTTTCTGTAACAGTGTAGTTGAATTCAACCCCTTGTAGATTTTTGCTTATGTAGTAGAGTGCATGTTCAGTTGATCCATCCTTCTACCCTAGCACTGCTCCAATTGCATAATTTGAGGCATTAGTATGAATATGAAATGGGAGTGACCAATCAAGTCCTTTCAGAATAGGTGCCTGTGTGAGGGTGAATTTCAAGTCAAGAAATGCTTTTTCACATTCCTATGTCCAAGAAAACTCTGCATCTTTCTTCAGCAGATTGTATAAGGGACCTGCTATTTGGCTAAAGTCCTTGATGAATCTTCTGTAGTATCTTGCATAGCCTAGAAAACTCCGTACCTCCTTCTATTTAGTAGGAGAGGGTAACTTAGAGATGATCTCAATTTTAGTAGGATTAACCTGAATTCCTACAGCAGAAATATAGTGACCGAGCACTATTCCTTCCTACATCATCATGAAGCATTTTTTACTATTCAGCGATAGGTTGTGATCTTCACATCTCTGTAGCACTTTTTCTAAGTTAGCTTTAGCTTCCTCAAATGTTGTACCATAAACAGTAAAGTCATCCATGTATATTTCCATGCAATCATATGAGATGTCCGAGAAGATGCTTATGACTGCCCTCTGGAAAGTTGCAGGAGCATTACAGAGACCAAAAGGAAAAATTGAATAGGCAAACATTCCCCAAGGGCATGTAAAAGTAGTCTTTTCCTGATCCTCAGGAGCAATCTTGATCTAATTGTATCCACTGAAGCCATCCAAGAATGAGAAGTACTTCTTTCCAGCTAAATTATCCAGAACTTGATCAATAAATGGAAGAGAAAAGTAATCTTTCTTTGTTGCTAAGTTAAGTTCTCTATAATCTACACATACCCTCCATTTTCCTCCTTTCTTAGGAACAATGACCAATGGGGAAACCCATTGACTATCAGAGATTGGGTAGATAAAGCCAACTGTCAACATTTTCTGCAATTCTTCTTTAACAATCTCTCTCAAAGCTGGATTGATTCTTCTTTGAGGTTGCCTGACAGGTTTGAAGTCACTATTAATATATATGCGATGTGTATAGAGTTTTGGGTCTAGGCCCTTCATATCTCCATAGTCCCATGCAAAAGCTGACTTATGACTGGTAAACATTTTGATCATAGATTCTTGTTGCTCATAGGTGAGGTTTTTATTAATGCACAAGGTTTTTCCTGCAGCTACCTCAACTTGGGAGGTTAAGTCTATCATAGATACTTCAGACAGAAATGGCATGTCTACCTCATGGGGTAGTAAGGTGTGCAAGCAATCTGTTGCTGCAGGATAATGAGCTGATGTGGACGAAGAAAGAATAATTTGCAAGGAACATAGATTTTTCTCACAATGAAAGTATTCAGTACTGTAGTTATTCAACAAGATATTAGATAGTACATCTTCTTCTTCTTGGTGTGCAATGAAAGGCTCTCTGGTAATCATCATTAAATTGGCCACAGAGTTCACTTCTTCCTCTTCTCCCAAATCTGGCCAAGCAACACCTTCAGACTCAAGTTGGGGCAGTGTTGGAGAATAGAGGGTAAGTTTCTTTATGCTATATCCATCAGATATTGTCATGTCACCCTACCTACAACCAATGCAAGCATCAGCAGTAGCCAACCAAGGCCTTCCTAGTATGACAGGGTATCCCCCCAATGATGTCTTTGGAGATAAGACCATGAAATCAGCAGGGTATTCCCAGGAATCCAAGGTGACTACCAGGTCTTCAACTACCCCATCAAGTTTGATAGTTGAACTATCAGCAAGCTGTAATATTGTAGGTGTAGTTCTTATTTCTGAAATATTAAGTTTTACAACCAGGTCCTTTGTCATGACATTGATAGCTACACCAAGATCTACTAAAGCATTCTTAATTTGCAACCCATTAACATTTATCTCCACAACAAGACTTCCTGGATCTAAATATTTTGGGATGCTAAGCTTCCCTAGCATTAAGTCAGAGAGTTGGCCTATTACATGGATAGTTTGAGGGTCTTTCTTTTTCCTCCACGGTTTCTTCAAACATGCCTCCTTGATGGCCTTGCCATAGATAGGTACTTCTTTGATTGCTTGGAACAAGAGAATTTTCACACATATATGTTTTAGCTAGTCAAAGATATCAAAGGTGGGTTCCTCTTGTTTCTTCATGTTTTCACCTTCCAATCTTTGTGGGAAAGGAGGGGGCACTTTATCAGATGATTTAGGTAATGATGGGATATGAATTGGCTGATTTGGTTGGGCTTGGTCATTGATATCTTCTTCTTCTTGGTCAGTCTCCTCAGATGGTAATTCTAAGATTATGGGAGGAGATGGTGTGGATAGCATGGTTCTTGAATGTAAATTAATATTATTTAGGTTAAGAGCATAGGCAAGCTGATGATTAGGATCAGCAAAATAGACTTGCTGCTGTTGCGGTTGCTGGTTATTTGGATTAGGTGCTGCTTGAGCTAGTAGTTGGGTTGATTTTGGATTCTGACCTTGATTAGCTGCAGGAGGTGGCATAATGGATTGTTGCTGGGGTTGCTACAGGAAACCTGCAGTTGGATTTGACCATTGTTGGCCTCCTCTCCATTGGTTAGGCTGCTGCCAATTCCCTTGTGGAGGTTGCCACTGATTTTGCTGACATGGTTGCCAATTCCCTTGTGAGGCTTGCCAATGATTTTGTTGGGCATTTGGCCAAGGGTTATTCCAATGAGGTTGGGAGTATGGCCCATAGTTTAGAGGGTACTTATTTTTCCATTGACTATTATATGAACCAAAATTTTGCAAAGGATCTTGAGGCATACCTTGTCTTGGGGCCCATGGCCTCCTTTGTGCAACAAAGAAGACTTGATCATCATCACCTTCTATCATCTTAAAATCAGTAGGCAACTATTTATCCTCCATGTTGGCCACCATCTTGCATCTGCAGTCACGTTTCTTCTGTCTACAATGTGGACAGAACTTGGCCAAGATTGCTTCAGCTTCATCATGTTTCTTCTGAGCTTGCATAGTGTCCACTTGTGTAGGAATATTGTTAATGATATCTTACTTGAAATTAGACAGCAAATTTGTTATCTCCATCTAGGAAACTCCACTAGAAGAAGACTTACCCACTGTAGTTTGATGACCTCTACCCTTCTTCACATTTGCTCGAGAGTAATTAAGACATATTTTCTTAATATCATCCCAAGGCAGTTGGGTTATATCACCTCCTCCCATCAGGTCCAAAGCATCTATACAGGCATCACTGATTCCTCTTAGAAAAAGTAGTTTCTAAGAGTCTTTATTGAGAGTATGGTTTGAGTTCTTTTAGAGAAAACAAGAATCTTTGATACATGTAGTCTTCTGTGCTTGTATCCCTTTTGTTGAATTCTCATATCATCTCCTCATTTCCACTTCCACACATTCTTATATTTCTCAAGAAATTTTGTTTGCATGGCTGCCCAACTATCAACAACACCTCTTCCCAAACTCATGAACCATCTAAGAGCTCCTTCCTTTAAGGTGGAAGGAAACAACTTCAACTTGTGTGCATCTGAAGTGTAATCATAGTTGTGATAGAGGATATAAAAATCAAACAAGAAAGTTTCAGGATCCTCCGTAACTAGGCCATAGAACTTGGAAAGTAATGAGGAAGGAATATTTTTAAGGTTATCAGTATCTCGCTGAGGAACAATGGGAAACTCAAAAGCAAGAGGTGGATTAGGTGGATTATTTTCCATATTTGCTTGCCGAATATTAGAGCAAAATGATTTTCGCTGTGTTCTTCGTCACCGGGTCAAATGGTAGTTCAACAACAAAAGCTAAGGAGAAACTTCCCATTTACCTCTTTTTCTATGCATGCAATAGAATGAATGGTGATTTGAAGGATTTTGAAATTTTTTGATTAACAAACTAAACTAATGCTAAAAATGACTTTTGACAAATTCTTAGCTTGACACCATCCCCGACAACGGTGCCAAAAATGGTCGCACCTACAAAAGGATATGAAAATCACAGTAAAACCTATCCTAGGAATTGGACATTCCAGCAGGTGACCAATATCTCTTTATGGACATTCATTTACTTGTCAAACCAGGGAACGTATACTTTGAATGGCGCAGCACAATATATGCACTAAGAACTAGTTTTGGTCACAACTTAATAGAAATAAATACTTGGAAAGAATTCTATTCACGCCACAAGAAGGTAATGCAAAGTTCTTTAACTCAACCATAATTTAACTAAAGCAGGAAATCATAATAGCTACAATCGACATGCAACTATGAACTGGCTCTGATGTCATAGAACAGTATGTGGGTGGATCAAGGTAGGAAATAATATAAGACTGAGTTTGCACAGAAACTTCAAAGATGAAATCTAACTGATGATCAATAGAAAAAGAACAGCTAACTAACTAGCTACAAATACTTACTAAGTGGGCCCCCTTACCAAGCATCTACTAATTATGCAAGTGCTAAACTCAGAACTTCATCAAACTTTATTCATAAACTCAGAATGGTATACATTGCTCTGTTGATATGAAAACTAACAACAAACTCTGTCTCTTGTCATACAGATTTTGCTTTTATTATTATCATACTGACTCTTACATGATATCTTCTATCTCCCTATCACTATGCTTCTATCTTACTTCTTACCATCTTCTGCTCACTCGTGTAGGAAGAGCACTTATTTAAAGTCAGGAGAACAACCAACTAACTAACCCTAGCAAAGAAAGACGTGGAAGTAAAATGTATCCAAAATTGAGGAACAAAACTTCATAAATGAATTTATCCGTTTCAACCCGATCCGTAGGGAGAATCTAGCACTCCAATTCTTTCTAGATTGATCACATTAAAAATCCTCTTCCCAATAATTTCGCTCAAAGATTCTTTTGCCGTAGCTTCTCAAGTCGCAGCAGAAATAGACTTTATTGCAAGGCCGAGATTGGCTGCACTTGACTCGTTCATACTTTCTTCAACAACCTGCAAAACACAAGGTAACAGATGCGAAAGAAAAGGCACATGGCACATACACAATATCTGTTCATTAATCACATATTTAAATCAATTTCATCATTCAAAAACTATATGCGATATACCAGTCATTTAGGGAGTCAACGGGGTACTAAATATAGATAAGACAACACGATAGGTTGCAAGAACATGAAAGTGTATTGCTACAAGATATCCTAATAAAAGGTTTCAAAAGAGTTTAAACAACCATGAATAACAAAAGTAAAGGTATTAAAAGTTCATCATGATATCTAAACTATGAGCACATTTTGGGACTAATAAGTCTATGCCCTATATTTGAAGGAGAAACATATTTCATTTAAATTGGAAAGGATTGCTTCAAGTTTAAACCCTTCTATTGAGACTCCTCTTGAATTTTTCAATGCTTATACGATTGCTCCTCCTGAAATGAAGAATTTGTTTTGTGAGTTCTACTTACATAATTATGCTATGACCCAAGACCATGATTGGAATCCACTATTGTATGTTGGTGATGTTCAATTAAGGGAATTCATGTCTTGTATAAAAAATGAGATTAGTTGGGGAAAAGAATTTAGGGCTTATAGGCAAATAGAATTCGACACTCCCCTATCTATCAGGGTTGAATCTAGAAATCGAGAGGACATTTTCATTGATTGGCATAGAATTCTTTACAAACCCAACTATGGCCATAGGATCCTATCTAAGAGAGAGGAAGTTTATTTAAAGAATATGAGGAGGTAGAAAAAACCAAAGGAGAATCTGTGATGTGATACCTGTCACAAAGGTGGAACAACCTAGCTGATGAGTTAAAACAACCCGAGCCTCACTCTATACATAACTATGCTATAGCACTTTTAAAGCTCGAGTTGATTGATATATATAAAAAGGAAGGGAAAAGAAACAATTTTGGCTCCCACTAACTTTTCAGCCACCTATTCTATTGTGCCCTATGCCAAATTTTAGGTTTTACTAGTATGATATACCTGCAGAGAGATAGAGATGGAGCAAATTGAATAAACAACAAGGGTTCTATTGGGACCATAATTTAGAAACTACATAAACTAATGTAGGATAGCTGGTAGTTGCATCCTTCAAGGAATTAACAAAGGAAAGGAAAAACCCTTCTTCTTCTGCTAGAGGACAAGCAAAGTCTTAGGTTGGGGGGAGTGATGATTCAAGTTTATGACCTAATTTTGATAGAAATTTATTTTCTTTTTTCCATAGTTGTCATAGACTTTGATGTTTGGATGTTGATCTTTTTATTATATTTCCTCAAAACCATAGACATTGGGCATAAGCTTATTTTTACAATCTTAAATGACATTGGCATGCTATATGAACTATTTGTGTTGATTTTACATGTGAATTAATGAATGCTACTTTGAGATATTTACAAATATGCAATTGTTGTACATGTTGAAATTGTTTTGCAGATAAAATTACCTACATACACAATTAAAGGAGATTTTTCTAGCTAGTCACTTGCCATAACGGTCAATAAGGTGGTCATTCAAAGGTCAAAAAGGGGAAGAATCACAATGGTGGGAGATTCCTCATTCAAATAAAATTTGTAACCACCTTGTAAATGGTCTTAATTTTCTATTGAGAAAACATAGGCATTACTATTGTGCTAAATCTCCATTGGGGAAAGCATTTCTGACCATATTCCATGCATGCATAACCACCTCCCCAATTTTCATGCTTTCCTTAAGTGGTTTCCTCCTAATTTGTTGGGGTTGACCATCTTGCTAGGTGATTAGTTAGTAGTTTTTCTCTCTATAAATAAGATTGAGATGCTTCTTCAAGGGAGGTTGCTTAATTTGATGTACTCAGATTCTTAGTTTTTCAAGCAATATGGCTATGATGCTCCATTGTAATGTTGTTTTTCAATGAATGAAATGAAGTTATAAGTTCATGCATCTGAGTTTACATTTGTGTTAAGGAATACTCATCCAAGGGGGCCCACTTGGTGAGCATTCCATCCTTTAGCTTAGTCATTAATTTTTTTGTTCAGTAATTAGTTAAGAATCTAGAAGTGACTATTATTACAACCACTAGAATTGCATTCTATGACCATTCTTGCAACCAAAGCAGATAGAGTAGTTTCCTATTTGTTTTCTCATATTTTCATTTATGGCATGCATTTCAACCTAGTTTAGTTGTTGGTTGATGCTCAACACTTATGTTATTTCTTTCCAAGCAATTTAGCTTCAACATAATTATGTTTTTCTTAGTTGTAGAATGAATATGGTCACTTTGGATCCTTAGTGCACATACTGTGCTGACCCATGATTTCAAGTTCATGTCCCTATGTTGACAAGTTAAATGTACCTTCATGATGATTGAAATATCTATTCAAATAGATGTCTAATCTATGAATCTCAACTGTAAGGGCTTAGTTGTTAAGATCATTTTAGGAGGCCAAAACTAGTATAGGGTTTCTCTAAAACTATGATATCCTCTAGTGCTTTCCTATAGCTTCCTTCCTACAAAATCTCTAGTTTTGAAATGTTGAATTCTTTCTTGTAGGTGACTTTCTATGATCTTGCAAGTATGATGACAACTTTGACAACTAGAAAATTTTTCTCCAATCTTTCTCTACAATGGATCTTCAACCTAAACCACCTAGATCTATAAATCACACATCAAAGATAGGGAAAAATGTTAGTTTTTTATTGGATAGGGATTTTCCTTGGTCAAACCCTATTTTGGTAATCAAACCTTGAAATGAAAGGAAATGGAAAGGAGGAACAATGAATGAAAAAATATACTATGTTGCAACTCACCAAAACCTTGAATAAGATGCTTCAAAAGTGTATGAAATGGCTAGCATGAATGTGGATCTTCACTCTTTCTTGAATGTTGTGAATCTTGATTTGAATGCTTGCCTAAATCAGAAAACCCTACATCACAAATGTTAGCTCAAAAAATAAGATAGAAAGTGAATCCTTAGAACCAACTACTATTGCTCTTTCTTAGACAAATTTATGAATTTAATAAAAAAGTAAATTGGCAATTGAAGGTAATAGTTAGAAATACCATATTAATTGTAATTATTTCCAATGTTTTGTATCTTACAAAATCATGTGGGATTTTATCCATAACCAAAAAAACATACCATGGATATGGCATAACCATTATTGAATATTGACACCAATTTCCCAAACATAAGAAGCAAATATGTCTTTTGTTCATTTGTTTCTATCCATCCTCTTCCTTTTGTGTCCTCTTTTTATGAGGCACTATTTTAATTATGTTTATTGATTGTTCATCACATTGAACACCATTATCATTATTCTTCTCTCCCACTTGTTTAAATTCAAGGATGGGTTCCTACTGAGGTTCAAGAATGACAATCGAATCATAATGTGCAAAAAAAAATTCATCACGTTCCTCTAGCTCATCTTCATTCTCACTACCTAATGACTTTGATTGTTGGGATTCCTATACACAACACAATTTAACTCATTAAAATAACATATCAGACCTTATTTGCTTACTTCAAAAGATAGAATTTAATAAACCATGAAATTCTATGCTTTTCGCTACGTAAAATAATAGCTATTAATCTTGTAGCAAATCAAATCACAATTTTAGTTTTGCTTGTTTCATTTCTCTATGAAAAAAAAAAACTATTGCAATTCTAGGTGTATCTATCTAGATTAATATCTACATAATTTTCTTTGCAATGGAAATGAAGGAAAAATATTAAATTTAATTATAATCCATTATGTAGAAAACTTACCTTAGATTTATGACCAGTTACTAATTTCTCCCCTTGATCTAGCATATGTTGTTGAAAGCTTTTGGAGCCTTATAGTAAAGAATATTTTAGGTCCTATTTAGGAGATTCCTTCTAAAATTAGTGAGCCTGCATAAACAAATATAACAAAATCTATAACCTGTTTAATGATTAATAAGATAAAATAAACTCACAAGTTTTTCATGAATTTTTTTATGAAATAGAGAATATAGTAGATAAAAATATTCACTTACCGAGCCACCATGAATGCTACTGTACCAACCAAATCCTAATTTATGGGATCCAATACTTGACACTATAGCTTGGGTTACTTTTTTTGTATCTCAAAGGCATCTTTTATATATAATCCTTGTGCAAATGGCCTATAGTTTCAATTATTATGGGCCTTCCTCATAAATTTGGCATATCTCATAATTTCATCCCATGTCACTTGGTCTATGATCCAAGTTGGACTAGGCTATCTCAATTCTATTGTCAACTTCAACCTTAAACTATCTTGTTTAAAGTGAATATATCTCAATGCAATATCTAGAATAATTTCCTAATTAAAACTAGGATTTTCAAATGCTATTATGACATACTTAAATATTTCATCTTTCTTAGCATTGGCTTGCTTCCTCAAATCCATTTGAATGGTATTTCCAAATAAATTTTCTACACAATGAAAATAAAGTGAATGAATTTTAACCCCATTTCATCCTTTAAGACATTTCCTTCTGAGATGAGAAAGATTGTAACTTCTTGCATTCCTTTTGTAGTCACTGAGGATATTTTTGTAGTCTTAGGGGTTGATGTAGATGCCCCTATAGGTACATCGGTCAATTTTTCATTTATTTCCTATATTTACAATGAGATCATCAAGAAACCATGTAATCACATTTTAGCATTAGAAATAAATCATGTAATCATCAAAAAAGAATGTAATTAATCCATAATTTTTTGGCACTTGAAATTAGTGTAGCCATCCAATACCATAGTTACCACAACAAATGCAAGTAGCAAGTAGTCATTAGTTGTTTCTTGAAATGTTAGATTATAGTTTTCATGTATGAACTTAGCATAACTATAGATTGAAAATTTTAATATCTGAAAGAAAATTCCAACAAATAAAGGCTTAGCATTTATACAAGTGTAGCATCATACATGGAATGCTCGTTCAAATATAAAAGGACCATATATCACAATTTGGCTCTCCCACACTACTAGCAAGTGAACCAAATCTTTGTGGAACTATATTTTGCTAACTCCAACTAGTGATGATAACCTTTCTCCATGTGGATATACATTTTTTTCTTGTTTTATTCCCCATCCATCTAAGCTCCAAGCACAAAGCTACCACCATAATATTTAACTCAATAAAAGAAGTGTTTTCACAACTTAAATGTTGAAAATGTAAACCTATTGATTAAGTCCTGGGGACCTAAAATTGTTACTAGGCCATCATCTCTAGTTGATATCAAGAGCTTGAAAGATGGAGAAAATGTCAGGCTAGTGATTTTATTTTGATGGTTTCCTTGCAACACATTTTCCTGGTATTAAACAAATGTAGTAGCATTATAGAACCAGATCATAAAAATCAAGAAAAAATGCTAAATACTAAATGTTCATAAAAACTGATATGATATACCTATGGTACCTTAGCTAAATTTATATGGCGTATAAGAATTTTTGAATCCTCCAATCGAAAAGAAACTATACTATTATCCTTTGGATGTAAAGAAAAGGATGTTGTTGATGGGGAAGAGGGAAACAATATTGATATAGGTTGTATAAGAGTTTGCATTATTACATTAGGATTCTTATATCAATCACCAAGAAATCATGAATTTCATAATGAGCATCATAGGGATAAATATTTTTACCCATATTATAATGTTCTTTAAAAAGCTTCTAACATACAAAAATAGAGTATTTATTCATAAGGATTAAGTATAAGTAGAATCAATATAGGTAGTTGTTTCCTAAAAATAAATTCATAATACTCGGTCATATTAAATGCATAGATTCATTTAAAATAAACTAATTTCCATTTAAGTCCAAGTAAGTTTTCTATCTGATAATTTACAGCTTCCTAGTTGGATTCCCCTCATTACATTTCTATTTCCATCATTTATGAGTAGCATTGGAGTCCAAAGTTAAGATATTAGAATCAAAGTTTGTATATAATAATTGAACAGTCTATAAAGAAAAATAAGGAAAATTAGAGGTACAAAAGAGAAAAAGCTAATGAGATTCCACATTTCTCCTTAATAGTTTTATCTAGCATATAAATGATGAGAGCTTTCCTTTCCTTTTGACATTGGATCTGGTAATTTGAAAGACCTAAAGTGCATTGACTATGATACTCCTTCAAGGTTTAATTTTTTTTTTTTATCTTTTTTGCATCCTCATCTTGAATTCTTACTTTAAAATTTGTGGGTTGGTTGTTGTCAAAATTATTTTGTATATATGTAATAGTCATTGCAGTTAATTATGGATTTCAAGAAGCTCATTTTTAGATGCTTATACATTAGTGTCAATTAGTGTCAAATGAAGGTGATGAGAATAGAGAGAACACAATGTATAAATAATTACACATGACTAGCCTAAAATAGACTACCTTGCACTCCACACCATAATTTTCCCATATCCTAACAAGACCAGGCTTCACATGAAAATAATTCACATCCACCTTAATATAAATTTTGAAACATCATACCACAATCAGGGATTGGATCACAATGTCTTAAGGTTTTTCAAAGTCTTCAAAAGTCCATCTTCTATCCAATATAAACTCAAAAAGCTCCATAGAGTTTATTTCAAACACAAAAATCCTTTCATCCTTACTAAATTTCCCAATACAACATTTTTACTTGACAATTTTCACATTATAATACTTCTAGATTTATGCAAAAATTGCATTTTAAGGGCTGATATTTTGAATATTTATTTATTCATACATCCAACATAAAAAAAAAGATAGAGAAATCCATATCTTACCTAAAATAAAGGAGTACATATTGTATACCATTTTATATTAAGTAATATATTACCATGAAATTTCACCAACTTTAATGTTGAACATGGTGGTCAAATTTTATGTGGACACTTTCTTATAATCTATTTTTTCACAACAGAAATAGAGATATAAGTAGTTCAAAACTGTAATACACCACTTAGAATCAATATAAAATGCATCTATAAGATATGTAGGTCAATGTCTACTTCTAAGCTGGAATGAGAAAATACTACTTTCTTTTAAATATTGATTGATAACCCTTTAATTAAAGCAGACAAAGTCCAAACAATACATTGTGATTCAATCTTCTAGAGCTCTGAATATCTAACTGCAAAATATAGCTTGATAGCTTAAATCCATTTTTATAATATTTTTAAAAAATTAAAATAAATAAATACTTCAACTATATATAAAAAATTTAGAATCTTAAGTAGATGATCAATCTTCTTTTTAACAATATGTTCATAGGAACATAACAATTACTTTTTACAAAAAAAGAAGATACTCAACAAATAAATGTTGTTAATTGATTTCATTGTTCTAAAGTCCACGAGTTGTTATTATGTAATTAGTATTCATAATAATAGGTCTATGTTCTGATATAGTGTCAGTAAATTTAAGTGATTATACAATAATGTCCAATAATACTAATGAGATTGGAGAGAGTAGCATTTTAATAAGAAAACAAGCAATCAATCATAGATGACGTGGCTAGCTTAAGGTATCCAAATCTACACTTCAAAAACAATTACTAACCCTAAAGAATTTTGTATTTCATATCCATATCAATAAGAATGGGATTAAGGTTGTTGAAATATTGAATCTCCTTATGATCAATCAAAATATTAATTTTATATTGATCACATTGACCTTCCATTTTCATGGTATATTAATCAAATACTTAAATGATTAGCAGATGCATTGTATTTCATAAATTGCATGAACTAGGTAGAAGGCCACATAACAATGGAAGTGAAGCTACTTATCATTGATACTACTGAAAAAATATTTTCTATGTAACTTGTGGTGCCAAAAAGTAGGGTAGTTTCATTTAAGGAAGCAAAATGATTTATAATTGTGACTTTTTCACATGATATTCATAAATGTTCTATCATTTGGTAATTGAACGTAATAAGAATATGACATAACATGTTACTTTTATTACCATTGCCTCTGTATGAACCTTTGCTCCATAGAACACTTCATTTTTTAGTGTGTTAAGCTAATCCATTGATTGCCCTATTAAACTATAAATTATCATGTCATAGCATACTCAAAAGCTATATCAATATTTTATTCAAAATACTATATAAAGAAACATATGCAAGGAGAGACGAGACAACAAGGGACACCAAGCAAATCATTTTCTGTAATTACAAAAATCTTGGAATGAGTATCAAGAAACTTCAAAATCTACATCATACATGGAAAACCATTCCTTACCTCATCAGATGGACGAATACATGAATGCTTAACAACATGTTTATGATTAAAAAATTGATAATCAATTGGACACTACTATTTGAAGTGGGTGTTCTAGTTCATTTCCACAAACTTGATGAAGCCATCATCCATTAAAACATTTCAAAAAATATACACTGTCTAGTTCATTATTCTTTTCCACACTATAGGGGAGATTCTATTATAATTCAAAAATTGAGAAAAAAATAGCTATTCTTATTAAGAAACCAATATCCCATAACACATACTCAAGAATGGATAAGAAATTTGTTGATTGAAAATTTCATTTTTGATAGACTATGAAATATTTACCTACATTTTGAGGTGGAAAAAGATTCGTTGTGCTAGTAGGTACAGTAAGATGTGGCAATGAAGGCTTTGAAGTTACCATACATCATGTAAGAGACAAGCTACAACTATTCGAGAGATAAAATCCATGTGGAAATGACTACAAAAAATAAGAAAAAGGTATATTGCTGAAAAAGAGGCTCTAACATCAACAAATGCCTAAAAGTTGAGCAAGAGAACAATGAAGACATGAGTTTGATATAGTTCTTTTTTAAATATCAATTGACAACACAATATACAACATGTGTAGGAATAGGGAAAAAGGGTACAACATATGGAATTCCTCCAACAACAGAATTATTTGTACAACTTGTGAGATCCAACAAGAGATACACATGTGTGATCCATAAACAATGTTTTGATAAAAAGATGAGAAGTTTGGCCTTTGCAAAGTTGATGTTACAAATTTAGACTGGAAAAAAGGGAATATAAAAATTTATAAGTTAGTCATAATGAGAAATAAAAAATTAGAATCAATCCCTAATTAAAGCACAAAATCTAACCCTTAATGTGTTTTCTAGTCGAACATGCTCCAAACTGGTAAGACTCATTTTCAAACATTTTGTAGACTACTATTAAGAATGTGGATGAAAAACATGATATTTTCTCTATTAATATAAACTTCTAATCACATTACTTAATCTTTAGGATGATCCATCTTTGGAATAAGGTTATTAGTGTTGGATTAATTCATAAATATTATTAACTAATTCTTTTGGTAGCTCAATCAAACAACTCTTATTTGAAGATACAATTCTCAGGAAACACATTATATTTTTGGAAGTTTCTAGAAGATCTAAGATGTGACTCTTGCAACTGTTGAAAAGAAATAATTCTTCTAATTTAACAATTTTAGAAACTGTGGCTAAGTAAGGAGAGAAGTGGGACCTTTGATTTATGAGTTCTTTTAACCTAGAAGCTTCAACATGTGGAAATGATAGCTTATTGTGAATTTGAGGGTTGTTTTCTATATGCATTCTCAGCTCTAGAGACATCACTTTTTGTGTGGATGTTCATCCCCATGTTCAGAAAGCTGTTCATTTTCCCTACATAGAGCCAACTCATGTTTTAAAATTATAATCAATATGAAAAGGAGAAATAGTGAGACAACATGAAAAAGTAATAAAAAAACATTAAATAGAGTACTTCTTGATGTTTCCTAGAGGCAATAACTATATGAATTCTTTGTAAGCACTGTTATTAACACGTTCAAATACTTTGAGATCCTTTCTAAGTATTTCCATAGCTTTTACATAGTCTTTCCTGGAAATATGGAAAACTACTTAGAAAAGATGAGCTAAAAAGCTCGATGTTGCATTATTTAAATACTAATAAGGAATTTATAGCCTTAAAATTGTAATCTTGAAATAATTGTCTACAACATACACAAAATATGAAAAGACTAACTAATAAACTAACACAATCCACCATTATTCTAGTATCTAAACCATGAAGGGTTTGATAATAAGAAGCAA
>VDFB02174884.1:0-29936 GCA_007258455.2 Sequoia sempervirens | reverse complement strand
ATCTCCCTCCTATCCCCACTCTCCCTTTCTCTCCCACTCCCTTGATATCTCTCTCTCTCAAGTCATAATTTAAAAAGAATATAATTTATATTTATATTAATATTAAAAATTAATTTTTAATAGAGGGGGTTCCACCAAACATTTTTACAATGTTCGACCGAACCCAATTTAATTTTTTTTTTATTATATCTTAAATGGGTTCAGTCAAACCCATATTTGACTAAACATTATTTTTTTGTTTGACCGAACCCACTTATTTTCACCCAGATCCTCTCTGGCACCAAAATTGCTCAGAATTTTACACTTTGAAGGTCAATTTGAGAATGAAAATGTAGGATATCTCAGAAACCCAACTGGTATCAGATTGTTGTCAAAACGAGCTATCCAACAAATATATTTTTAATATGTTTTGATTATATTATCTATTTTCTTTTTTAAGTTTTATTAAATATAGGTTTTTCATCGAAAAGAAAACTCTTTGTTCTACACGTGGAAAAATAGAAGATTATCAAAAAAATTTAAAATATCAGTGCACCAGATATTGGAGTCCTTGATCCAACAAAAAAAGAAAATAATTTCATGACTTACAATAAATGTTGTGTTATATGGTCGTGTTATGTCTGAATTGTAATTGATTTAACTTTGAAACTTGACTAAAGAAAAAATATTCAATAAAAAACTATCTAACCAAGTGGAAGCACTAGATATCAGACTTACAAATCTAAATTCGAAAGAATTGGAATTTTATCTTTCAAGGAAAAAAAGTTATACGTTATATGGTGTGCGCCACTTTTTAAAAATGTTGTTTTTTGAAAAAAACCAATTTTCGTGGAAGATAGAAAAAGAAGTGCAATCTGATTCCAAAAATTTTGATTTTTTTTTTTAGAATCTACAGACAAAATGTGACAAGACTCTAGTTTGCATCATCTTCAAATTCCTCACGGTTTAACCGCTCTAGGTGCTTGAATGTGAAGATTTAGTTAGAAAAAAAAAATTAGTGTCCAGTTTGACCAAAAATTGTAAACCACTATTGTGGGATCACCTAGGTAATGCATAGTTTTTTCTTGAATCCATTCTTCTTATCAATTTTCTATAGAATCATGTGTCTCATGTACCGATGCTCGATATTTGGCTTTATCCCTAGATAAGTGAGAATATGAACCATCCATACTTATCTCACATTCTAATTAAAATAGAAATTTCCCCATTTAAATAGATCAATCATGTCCTATAAAATTTCCTTCACTCTCACTATGGTTTTAGCAGAGTAATTTTGTTGGTGGTAGTGCAAGTTTTAATTCCCTTTTGTGTAGAAGAATAGATATTTTAGAAGAGCAATGATTATCTTACCTTTAGTTTTTTCACAAGAAAAAGGGCAATATTTTGAACCATGCTAAGTAACCGATCCTTAATAGTATCTTGTAAATTAAAGTATTTAGTTTTATATATAATTGTGTACCTTTCATTCCCAGCTAGAATTCGATATTCATGATTTGATATAAATGTATTTCAGTGAATGTTTTAATTTTATTTATATATATTGTTTCTTGTCTATAATTTTTAATATGTATATTTATATGATGTATATTATTATGAATGTAATTGGGGTATGTGCAGGAACATCAAGGAAAAAATAAGCCCTTAAGTGGCAAAAAAATTAGAAAAATCAGAGTTAGGCAACTTGATGTAAATATTTGAATAAGTTATCTATATTATTTCAAAAATATGTATGAATAGAATCTATAACAAATTGAATGTAATTTTTAAACTATTAGTTTTGTTTAAAAAAAAGAAACCTATTTGGTAAAAATTTGAAATTTCAATGCAATAGTACTAAAATTTCAGGGAAAAAATAAGTAGGTGTTTGTCTGACCACCCTAACCACAATAAAATCATAATAATTTTTTATAATATTTTAGATATTAGTAGAGGAATCATGCCTTGATGTGATTCATATTTTTTTGTAATTTTTTTCCATGTAAACAATTAATTGTGAATTTTTTATTACAACTTTTTAAAAACTATAAAAACTCGTATTTCTGACCACCTTAACTTGGTTAAAAATTCATGAAATTCAATTTTTATTTTTTTAATCCTATAGTATGTGAAGCATAGAATGTGACACATGTTTTGGATTCAAAAAATGTGATACCATTTGAAAGCTATAGATGTTTTTGAATTAGCCTATCAATAAGGACTTTAGTCATAATTTGAATAGAAAATGAATAATAATTACTTATTAAATTCAAAGTAAATCATAATTTATATTGATCAAAATATAAGAATCTCCTTTAAAAACCCTTCTCATTTCATCAATTTAGGGTAAAAAACTAGTCGTCAACCACATACCCATCATATTGCCACTTTTTGGCCCATCATGATCTTGCACATACCCATTCGGTAAGTGAGTTTGTTGATAGAGGTGGAAATTAAATCAAAAGATTTTTTATTATGGATTTGTGTCAATGTTTAAAATAACTAAGAAAGATAGAATATTGGTGAAGGGAAAATTAAGTGAAGTTAATTTTATATAGATGCATACTTGTAGGATATTAACACTTAGATTATTTCTTCAGATAAACTTTTAAATGTTTACTTCTTTGTATTCACTACTGGTGTGATTATAAAATTTAGAATAATTGATATCATAAACAATGGGAAATACTATGAGATGTAGTGAACTCTATTGACTTTATGTTTTAGTTTTGAAAAATTGAATTTTATTCCTTGATTTGGTTCTTTTGATGATTAATTTATTAGGTTTATTGGTTTAGGAGTCAAATCTCATGATTACACTGGGAAAATAATTTAGAAAATAATTAAAAGAAGAATTGAATTATGGTATTCAAAGAAGGTGTAAATAATGAAGATAAAGTTTAAGTACTTGTTTTAAATAAGATTAATAAGGTATGGGTATGTGCAGGATCATGATGGGCCAAAAAGTGGCAATATGTAAGTGATATGATGGCCCATGTGGCTGACAACCTTTTTTTTACCCAAAATTGATGAAATGAAAAGGGTTTTTAAAGGAGATTCTCAAATTTCCACCAATATAAATTATGCTTTACTTTGAATTTAATAAATAATTATTATTCATTTTTTATTTGAATTATGACTAGAGTCTTGATTAATAGGCTAATTGAAAAACATCTATAGCTTTCAAACAATACCACATTTTTTGAATCTGAAACATGTACCACATTCTATGCTTCGTATACTATAGCGCTAAAAAAAGAAAAAAATGAATTTCATGAAGTTTTGACCAAGTTAAGGTGGTCAGCCATATCAGTTTTTATATTTTATAAAAGTTGTAATAAAAAAAATCATAGTTAATTATTTACTTGGAAAAAAATTACAAAAAAGTGTGCATCACATCCAAACATGAATCCTCTACTTATATCTAAAATATTCTAAAAAAAATATTATCATTTTAGTGTGGTTATGGTGGTCAGATAGACACCTACTTCTAATTTTTCCCCTGAAATTTAAGTACTACTACATTGAAATTTCAAATTTTCAGCAAATAGAATTTTTTTAAAAATAAACCTAGTAATTTAGAAACTAAATTCAATTTGCTAAAAATTCTATTCTTACATATTTTTGAAATAATATAGATAACTTATTCAAAATTTTACGTCAAGTTTTCTTACTTTGATTTTTCTAAATTTTTTGCCACTTAAGGGCCTGTTTTTTCCATGATGATCCTGAACATACCCATATTATATTTATATACATGGAAAATTTTATTTAGATAATTTAAAGATTTTTAAGTATGGTGATGAGATAGTTTTTTTATCTAGAATAAAACATTGCATATCCAATTGAGAGTAGAAACTAGTGCGGTTGTGTTAGGAATTCTAAGTAAGAGAAATTAGTGAATTGAAAAACTAAAATAATGTTATAAGGAGTAGTTTCCTTTATGGTTAATGTTCTTGAATGATTGTCTAGCTATGTGGTTGAATGTTGGCTGCTCATCACTATGTGCTTGGCCTTGGAATCAGGTGATTCTATTTGCACACATAGGTTTATGTAATTCAACAATAGCAAAAGTATATTTATGCCTAGGTGAATTCTATTGATTTTCTTCATAAGGGGATTTGGATATCATAGAGGGAAAGATTGAATTAGTTATATTTAAATAAAGTTTGGTATACAAAGAAATTTGAAGTTATCTTTTGTTGCTTTCGACCTCTTGATTTTAATGTAATATTTGAATTGTACATTTATTGGGAAATTAGTCATTAGGTATCATGTAAGGAGAATATTGAGAGTTCCCTTAGATACCCTATTAGCTGATTTACTATTGGTTAATGTAGTTGATTTGTATTGAATTGAATTATGATTGAGTTTGGAGACCACATTATGATGTTGTCACTCTTACTCTTAACTTGTCGTTTTGTGATTGTTGATTTTTTATACCCATTTTGTGGTTCCCTGATGTGAGTCCTTCTCTTGGGTTAAATTTTGATTGAGGGGACTTCGTGCAGTCAATTTCTTGTACGGTCATTTTTGGAGATGGTTGGGAACCCAAAGTGTTTGAGTTACCCTCAGTGGGAGTTTATGGGTAGTTGTTCTATAGAATTCTAGAGGCAATGGGAAACCTATTTTATGTGGATTTCCATGATTGACCTTTATGAGTCATTAATTACATTTTGGATTCATTTCATGTAGGTGTTACATTGGTCTGTTTTGTTGCCTTTCATTATGGTCATTTGGCAAGATGGTCGATGCCTTGCATTTGTTCTTAGACTCATGATTTTTGGTGTTTTATGTTTTGGTACACCCTTGGTATTGTGAGATTATTTTGGAACTATTAGGGAGAGTGACTCCTCATGGGGGATGCCACACAAAGCGCCAGCCTAGATAACCCATGAAGGAGTTGGTTAAACAAGTGAAAACCTAATAAAATGAACTAGTGGGATGGGTAAGAACACTTTAACTAAAGATAAGTAAGATACATCATCCATGCCATTAGTGATCCTACAGACTAAGGGTGGGATGAGAAGGCCATGATCAACAAGATCTCTACCTCATCCTCATGACAGGCTAGTCATCTTGCACATGTCACCCTATAGGGATAGTGTGTAGTGAGAGGCAGCCAGCATGACCATAGATTGGGGCCAATGCTTATTGAGAGGCAACCAGAATAACCCATGATAGGTTCATGCAATGACACTCTCCCATAATATCCATTTCCATTGACTTTGTATTCCTCTAGAATCAATCATCTTGTAAGTAGCCATTGATGTTGTTATTTGTTATGTTCTGGATGCTTTTCTATTGTTTGGTCTTGTGGTCATTTTTCTCAATTTTTTTGGATCGTGGGTATTTCTTGTCAACTCCTAGCATGGGGGGTGGGTCTTCGGGTCCACATGGTCGGGTTTGCATCCCATTGGGTTCCCTATTAGTGTTAATGAAGCATAAGTTTGTGCTGTTGCAAATGATCCAAAGCTTTGCCACAGTTTAATTATACCATGTTCATTTATGTAACATTCTTGTATTTGATGTATAATTTCATCTTTGTGTCGGGAAGCACTAATGTGCATATGTGCTCCTAAAATGATGTAGTGTACTCTTGAAATGGATGTAATGTATTATTTTTCTTTTGTAGCCTTTATGTGGTTAATGATTCATGGTAGCCATTATTTGATGTGTTGTATTTGTGGAAATATGCTCCATTGAGTTCATAGGATAATAGTATGTTTATGGTTATTTGAATTAAATTAATCTTATTTATGTTGAATTATCATTTGTGGATGTTTCTTATTGATGGTGTATAATGTAATCTTGGTTCATTTGTTATAGTCATGGTTTGAGTTTAGCTTTCATAGTGTCGATACATGTACCCCAGGGGACGTAGTTGATATTGTAATTGTTTAATATATTTACATGTAATGTATGTTCATGTTCATTTTGTGTAATGTTCTACTTTGAAAAAATAAATTATGTAGTAATTTGTTAGTTCTAGCTATCCTTTGGGGTTTGCACGACGGGGAATTATAGCTTAGTATTAGAGCTAGGTTATCAAACACTAGGTACAATAGGTTAATTGATCCCATTATGTTAACCTTGTGTTTAGATTCTTGATTTTAAGTTTTCACCCTCCTATCATTCTTGCTTAGCAATTTGAGTTGGTTCCTAGGTGGTGTTGGTTCAATGGTGCAAAAAATTAGTGGAAAAGATAGAACCCTTAGTGTAGCAAGCAATGTACTAATATTCTTCCTACCAATAATGCATTATGGATTTTTGTGTTCTCTTGTGGTGTGACTTCAGGTGATGTGAGTTTATGTGTGTATGTGGAAAATGTGTGTTTTAACCTAGAAATTTGTGCTTCTGATCAATTAAATTGTTTTTTCAGTTAGGTAAAGGTGTAGAATTTGTTGTATATTTTGACTCTTGATTTTGTGTTTTTTTTGTTTTTCCATGCTCACTTAATCGTTGTGATGTTTCCTTGGTGGTGTGTGTAGGATTCCTAGAGGTCGAGAGTGAGGTTGAGGTAGAGGTTGTGGTAGTGGCTGAGGGGCTAACCACCAAAGTACTTCATCTCCACATTCCCACGAGCCTGAATGTGGGGAACAACTGGGTTCACAGAACAACCTAGGAGGTAAAGAAAAAAAACAAAAAAAATTGATATTTGAAGGTGAGTGGTTATGTTCCAAACTCAAGGAGCCTCCTGTTTTCCTAGAACCTAGTCTAGTGGGTAACCCATGGGTGGCAAGGGAAAATAAAATTGGTTTACCTATCAGAGGAGGAACAAAGTTAGCCTGGGAAATATTATGAGTATTAAGAGTGAACCGGTAGTACCTAAGAAAATTTGCATTCCAACTCCCAGTTATAGGCTCATTCCTTCTGAATTTAGTAATCAAGAGGAACCTATCACCGACAGTGATAGTGATTCTGAATCACTTTTTTGTTGATCTTGTCTTTGGTAGTTATGGTTTCCTTATTAACAATGTTGTTTATTATTGTATTTCTTTCTCTGGACCAATGCTCACTTTGATATGTTAAATATTTTGAGACCTTGTTGGTGGTTGTTTTATCGTATTGATTTGGTTGGATGACATGTTATTTAAATTGAAGAAGTAGACACTCATTATTGATGCTTATGCTACATTGATGCTTGAAGATTGAAGTCGTGGTTGGATTAAATTGGTTATATTTATCATATGGATTTATACTATTCTTGTTATGTATTTGATTAGTGACGAAATTATGATGTCTCTGATAATGTGATCACTGAGTGAAGTATTGAATTTTGAGTAAAACTTTAGGATGTAATTTAGACAAGTTTAAGTGTGAGTAGTTACAAAAATCTAATTAATTAAATCTTTATTTTATTTTATTTTAGGATAAGAATGAGTTTATTTACTCAATTCATATGATAATGAATGATTATATTATTAATAAAGCTCTAGTTTTAGTTAGTCTTTTCAAGAACTGGAATTCCTAGACTATTGTTGTAAACTTATGAAATTGTTTTCTTTGATATGGGATATCATATTAGGGTTTCCTTGTTCATCATTTTGGAAACGTTATTCGCATTGTGGAAGAATTGGTATTTACTCATGTACTAATATCATATTAAAAGAAATATTGGTTAATATTTTTGTTAACTAGTTCCTCTTTGAATTATTCATTAGCCATATTGATGGATTTATAATCTTAATAACTTTTAGAATATTGCTTTGTTCATATTGTTTCACTAGTTTGACTGGTTTTTTTGATAGTTTAGTTTGCTTGGATGATTATGATAATCCATTTGGATGTTTTTGATATAATGATACATGGTGTTTGGATTTAATTGGTTATATTTACCATTTAGATGTATTATTTTATTATGCAATTGTTTAGTTATTGCTTTATGATAATTATGATGTTGTGTTTGTTGGTTGAAGTACTGGTGAGAGGACATTGTAGCATCACTCATTCACAAGCACCATGCTATGCTACAAATCCCTCTCACAATGTGCTTGTGATAGGATATATATATGTTGATTGACATTTGGTTGATGCAAGATGCAAGTACTGGGCATCAACTCCATCTGCATTGTCAGGTTTGAGCATGCCCTATAAGCCCAATGGGTATGATGTGGAAACTAGAGTTGAAAAGGAAGTTCCCTATCCTAGTACATCCCCCTAGTCATTATGTTTGATGATGGCATCTATTTTCAACCCTATTTCCAGTTTGATAATGTCTCATTTTGAGTCATTTAATCTTAATTGTCTAATTGATGTTGTTTTATTTTTTTGGTATCATTGTTGGTTCATTGTGTTGATGTGATTATTATTGCACACATTTTGCTTCACCTTGCAAATTATAGGAATAAGACAATGCTAAGGGGGAAGGATGTAGTGCCCCTCTGCTTTTGGTCCTTCGTGATGGGTGAGTATGTTGTTTATTTGTGACTTGTGAGGTCATGTTGACTTTGTTGTTTGACGTTTATTTAATTTAATGGTAAAGTTATTCTCGATGTGTTGAGTTTTAAATATAATTCATGAAATGTGTTAGTGTTCAAAGTTTGCAAGTATTATGTGATTTCAGGGTATGTGCAGGATCATCATAGAAAAAATAGACCCTTAAGTGGCAAAAAATTCAAAAAAATCAGAGTTAGGAAAATTGACGTAAAAATTTCAATAAGTTATCTATATTATTTCAAAAATATATAAATATATAATATGTAGCAAATTGAATGTAGTTTCTAAACTACTAGGTTTTTTTTTTTCTTAAAAATCTATTTGGTGAAAATTTTAAATTTCAATGTAGTAGTACTTAAATTTCAGGGGAAAAATAAGTAGGTGTTTGTCATGCCAACCTAACTAGAGTAAAATGATAATTTTTTTTATAAGATTTTAGATATAAGTAGATGACACATGTCTAGATGTGATGCATATTTTTTTATAATTTTTTCCAAGTAAATAATTAATTATGAATTTTTTATTACAACTTTTAAAAAATATAAAAACTCGTATGTCTAACCACCTTAACTTGGTCAAAACTTCATGAAATTAATTTTTTCTTTTTAATCCTATAGTATGTGAAGCATAGATGTGGTGCATTTTTTGGATTCAAAAAATGTGATACCATTTGAAAGCTATAGGTGTTTTTCAATCAACCTATCAATTAGGACTTTAATCATAATTCAAATTGAAAATGAATAAAAATTATTTATTAAATTCAAACTAAAGCATAATTTATATTTTTGGAAAGGTGAGAATCTCATCTAAAAACCCTTTTTGTTTCATCAATTTTGAGTAAAAAAAAAGTAGTCAGCACATACCCATCATATTGCCACTTTTTGGCCCATAATGATCCTGCTCATACCCTTAAATAAATTATCAATTGTTAAGTGAGTGATGTTGATTAGTTAATTGGGCGGGGGCCCTAGCTCGGTTGGCTAAGTAATTCCATTGCGGCTCTGCTGGTCACGAGTTCTAGTCTCCCCCGTCCCGTGGTACCGGAGGGCGTGTCACGCCAGTGCCGCCGGTCACGTTAAAAAGTTTACCAGGCGCACTGCAGTTTATAGGGGGTCGTGCTACCCGATTCCTACAGTCTAAAAAAAAATGTTGATTAGTTAATTATTAAATTATACTATTAAAAATAATTTCATTAATTAATTATTGAATTAATTAGTGATGTTGTAATGATTTGATTATTAATATTTTATTAAATAATGAATAAATAAATAAAATGTAATAGAATATTAATGTATTTATTAATATTGCAATAATTGTAATAAATTGATATTGATATGGATATTAACAAAAGTAAAATAATTTGAAGAGAGAAAAACTTATCATGGTTAAGAACATGAGAAAAAATGGAGGACCACAAGAAATGGAGCTCGTATTTTATCGTTAATGGTAACTTTTCAAAAAAAATCCCATTCTATGAAGAATAAGGGTTTTCATGGGGCACAGAGGGCATCACTGCCCACTCTTCCCAAAGTTAATGGTGTTGCTTCTAATAGATCAGCTTTGGGTTACTATGGAAATGCATCTTCATGGATGAAAAATATATCTTCTCTTAGGTTTAATGGTTCTAAGGGATTTCCAAGTGCTATTTTTCATAATAGGGCTTAGATCCTTGATAAACACACTCTTTCTCTCCCCAATAAGAAATTTTAGTGCACATTACATGCCAATAAATCTCTTATTATAGAGAATCAATCACCCTTTGACATTTGTGTCTCTAAAGTGGAAGCCCTGTATGATTCCTCAAGTTCTTCTCACTCGTGTGTAGATGTGGTTTCTAGTCATTCTGCTTTTTTTCCATCAGTTTCTCTCCCCAATAATATTCCTCTTTCTAGTAACCCTGGGGCTCCCTTCTTTCCAAAATCATATTTTTCTTGTCTAGCCACTTTTTCGAATGTCATTCCTATCCTTTGTCCTAAATCCTCTGCTCTAGTGAGATCCCCTCTTACTTTTCCAAATAACATCATTATTTCTAAGAAGGGTTGTGTGGGTCTAAGTGTTAATGGCTTTCATGGTGTTGAGTGGAGGGTTTCATTTAAATCTCATTTGTAGGGTAAGAATAAAGATATAGGGTTTAAAGGAAAGAAGTGGGTTCTGAAACAAAATTTGGGGAGTAATCAACTTAATGTTACTTTACCTCATGCCATCCTTCAGCCACAAATTGACGATCTCAAGGATGTGGCTTTCATTTGTAACTTTTGGAATTTTACTCCAGATCTCAATTTTTTGAAATGTATTTTTCAAACTTGGAAAGGATCTAACCAAGTTTTCTATTTAGATAAGGGGGAGGGTTCCTTTGTAGTGATATTTTTTGATAAATATTATAGGAATGTTGTTTATAGGAAAAAATCTTGGATTTTTCTGGCTAATGCCTTATTCACAACATTATGGAATCCAAATTTTTTTCCTTCTCAGATTAGGGTTAAATTCATTCCCTTTCAGGCTCACTTGTAAGGGTTACCCTTGAAATTCAGAGAACCAAGCATTATTGAGGTTCTTGGTACTCAGTTAGGGTTTTTTTTGCATCAATATTTGCATTTTTTATCTAATCCATCACTACCAGTTAGGCTTTCTATTCTTATTGATGTTTCTAAAATCCTACCAGTAGTTGTCAATATCAAGTCTATTTATGGCTTATGGAAATAGAAGTTTTTTTTTTAGGATCCTAAACAAAAATGTTTTATTTTCCATTATCCCATTCATCCTTCATAAAAAGTGTGTGGAGCCTAAGGATTTGAGCATGAATGCCATGATTCATCCATCCAAAACCTCTGTTAATTCTCTGAATGACTTGTCGATTGTGCCTATCATATCTTCTAATAAGGGTTTGTTGCAAACATAGGATTTTTCTTTCGTTTCTAAGGTGTTTAATATTTGTTTCAATTGGTGTCAATTTATCACTAGTTTAAGTTCACAAAAAGTTCTAGTATTGAATTCAGTTGGGGATTCTTGTGGTAACTTTCCCTCTTTGGGGGAAGTCAACGGTGTTCAAGTAGTTTATTCTAATCAGTTAGAATGTGTCCATGATAAAGAACTTTTACTATCAAAAAATTCATTTCTTCACCATAATAGTGGAAGGGTACTTGTCAAGGTTTTTGGTTCTTATAAAAGGCCTTTGATGGTTTCTTTTGTATCCAGTTTGGAGAATATTTTGTTGTCTCCCATGAAACTATTTTTTCACTCTCTCAAGCACTTTAACCCTCTGATCAATTTTGATAGTTTTCAACAATTGAATCATTGTGCTTCAATGTTAACACTTGGTATCTCAAATCAATGTCAAGAAATATTAAAGATATTTGATGGCCAAGATGATGTTGATAATTGCATTTTACATTCTCAGATGGCTTTAGTTGGTTCTAGTGATTATTCCTCTAGTCTGCCTTCTAAGATGGAGCTTGAGATTTTTTTTGATGAAGCATTAGTATTTACAAGATAAAAAATGTTTGATGATATTGCTTCAAAGGTTTTTGGGGAAGGGGAGTTATCAAATGAGATAGGCTCATTATCAATATCTTATTCCCCTTTGTCTCCTCCCTCAAGCAAAAAATCACCTACCAAAAGGGGTAGGAAATCTTTAGCTATTAGGTTACAAGAAGAAATAGTAATAGGCTTATAGTCAACTTTAGATGTTAAAATGGGAATAGGTTTGAAACAAAAAAGACCAAGGAGAGCTTGTTTCCCACCTAAGTTGCAATGAATATAATATCATGGAATGCCAGAGGCATAAATGCCCCTGACAAAAGGGCCCAAATCAAGTAATAATTGGATGCTTGTGGAGTTGATATTGTTGTTCTTCAAGAAACCAAAACTTTAGATGAGTCTTTTCAAGCTATTTGTAAGAAGTGAAACAATTGGAAAGCTTCTCATTCACCATCTTAGGGAGCTTTAGGAGATTTTATTACCCTTTGGAATGAAAAAAAACTGCATTAGTAATGTTTCTTTTGATCATAACTGGCAGTTAATGAAGATTAATCATTATGACTTAACATTTTGGTTGCTCAATGTTTATAGTCCTAATAGTACAGTAGGTAAGAAGTTGTTGTGGGAAACTTTGAAACTGAAGTTAGATGGGGTGGAGCAAGAAAAACTGGTTCTTACAGGAGATTTCAATGCAATTATAAATTTACTATAAAAAAAGGGTGGCATATGTCCTTCAAAGAAAGATATGGAGGATTTTTCTATTTTTATTCAAGATAATGTGTTGGTAGATGTAATTCCACAAAATAGAGGATTTACTTGGACAAATAGAAGGAAATATTTCCTTCAAGTTGCGGAAAGGTTGGATAGGTTCTTAACTTCTCTAAACTAGGTTTTAAGTGATTTTTATTTATCATTTGAAATATTATCTTTTGCTACCTCAGATCATTTTGCTATCTCTTTAAATTTGATAGAAAAAAAGATAAAGTCAAAATTTTAACCCTCTTTCAAATTTGAGGCAATGTGGTTTAAGCATCCTGAGCTTGTTTCTTTGATAAATCAATGTTGGTTGAGTGCACCTTTTTTTCATGGTTCTAGAATGTTTCAGTTGAGTAAGAAGTTGGATCATGTTAAATAGTAGTTAAAAATTTGGAATCAACAAGTTTTTAAGAAATTTTTTGAGCAGAAGGATTTGATTTACAAAAGCTTATCATAGGTAAATGATAAAATTATTGCTAATGGTATTGATAGTGTATTATTTGAGGAACAAAGTAAATTGCAAAGAGGAATGGAAATAATTTTTATTGAGAGAGGAGGTTTATTGGAGACATAAATCAAGAGAATTATGGTTGAAATATGGTGATAGGAATACAAAAAATTTCCACATATAAACACAAATTAAAAAAGCTACATGCTCAATTTTCTCAATCCAAGATAGTGAGCCAGGTTTTTTTCTTACTAATGATGAAGAGATTATGAATCGAGTAAAAAAAATTTCTACCTTATTAACTACAACTAACAATGGAAATGTTAATTTATCAAGGGAGAGAGAAGATATTCTTTAGGATATTCCAAAGTTGGTATCTCTTGAAGATAATGTTAGGTTGATGCCTCCTTTTCCTCTTAATGAAGTAAAAGAGGAGGTTTTCTCCATGAATCCTGATAAAGCTCCAAGACTTGATGGTTTCAAAACCATTTTTTGTCAAAAGTGTTGGGATTTCATTGGAGTAGATATTTTAAATTCATTGGAGGAGTCAAGGAAATTAGGAGATATGCTGAAAAAGTTCAATGCTACTAATATTGCAATTATCCCAAAAATTACTTCCTTGAATACTTTCTCTGATTTCTAGCCTATTTCTCTTTGCAATACAATATATAATTTTTTTACAAAGGTCATTTATCTTTGTTTACATCCTCTAGTGTCATCAATCATTTTTGAGGAATAGGGTGGGTTTGTTCCTAGAAGAGAAACACCAAAAGGAGAAATTTTTGCTCATGAAACATTGCATTCCATAGCTATAAACAAAATATCTTCCATGATTATTAAACTTGATGTGTAGAAGGCTTATGATAGAGTTGATTGGTCATTTTTGAATAAGGTGCTATTGAAGTTTAGTTTTTCTCCTAGGTGGTGTAAGTGGGCACTATCATGTTTATCAGGTGTTAATTTTTCTATGTTACTAAATGGATCAATAGTTGGGTTTTTTTGATCTACTCAAGGGGTTCGTCAAGGGTATCCTTTGTCTCCTTTTTTGTTCATCATTTTAACTAAAGCATTGAGTAGATCTTTTCATAAATCTCATGAGAAAGGTCTCATTCAAGGTATTTTGATTCCAAACAGTAATATTTTAGACTGGGTGAAGCCACAATAGTTTTTTAAAATTTGATGGAGGAAGGAAAACTGAGAAAAAATGATCCCATGGAAAAAAAATTGGTTTTAGGGGTTTGAATGAACCTACAAGTTCAACTGAACCCAAAAGGGTTTTGACCAAACTAGGGTTTGAGTGAACCCATTAATTACTAGGCAACCCATATTTTCAACCCAAAAAATCAAAAGGAAATGCTTATTGAAGGGTGGTTCTCTCAAACCCCTAGGGGTTTGTACGAACCCCTTCTTATTCCTCATTCTCCCCTTGAAACATAAAAGAAACCTAAGTTTTTATGCCTCAAAGCTCACATTGAGGATGAAAATGGAGGATTCTTCACAAACCCAACTAGAATTAGGTTGTCCTTGGAATGAGCTATCCAACGAATATAATTTTAATATTTGTTGGTTTTATTATGTACTTTTTTTAGTTTTATTAAAAATAGGTTTTCGATTGAAAATGAAGGTCTCTATTATGCACACGTGGAAAAATAGCAGATTATAAAAAAAAATTGAAAAATATGAGTGTACCAAATATTGAAGTCCTTGATCCAACAAAAAACTAAATTGAATTTTGATATATCCAAAAAAAGTTGTGTTATACAGTCACACACTGTCTAAATTTCAATTGGTTTGACTTTGATACTTGATTAAATAAAAAATATTAAATAAAAAATATCTAACCAAGTGGAAGCACTAGATACCAGAGTTAAAAATCTAAATTTGAAAGAATTAGAATTTTATCCTTCATGGAAGAAAAGTTATGTGTGATACAGTGTGAGTCACTTTTAAAAAATGTTCTTTTATGAAAAAAACTAGTTTTTGTGGGAGATGGAAAAAGAAGTGCAATCTAATTCCAAGAATTTTGGAAAAAATATTTCTAGAATCTACAGACAAAATGTGATGAGACTCTAGTTTGCATCATCTTAAAATTCGTCACAGTTTAGCTGCTATAGGTGACCAAATGTGAAGATCTAGTTAAAAATAATAATTTTAGTGTCTAGTTTGGCCAAAAATCATAAACCACTATTGTGGGATCACCCCACTCACTTTTTGCTGATGATGCTTTTCTTTTTTGTAAAGCTACAATGTCAAAATATTTGCATATTAAGTCATTATTGGATAAGTATACTAGAGCTTTAGAACAAAAAATAAATCAAGGAAAGGCTAAAATCTATGTATTCAATACAAAAGCTTCCATTGAGAACTAAATAGGGAGATTATTTGGTTTTCAACAAGCTTAGTTACCATGTAAATATCTTGGGATTCCATTTTTTATAGGTCAAAATAAGACTACTTATTGGCAAAAAATAATTCAAAGTATTCAATCTAAAATCGTGTCATGGAAAGGGAGATGGTTATCTTTAGCAGGGAGAATTTTATTGGTAAATTTTGTGTTATCAACAATTCCTAATTACTATCTGGAAGTTTTAAAAGCTCCAATATCTATCTTTTTTTTTAAATTCAAAAGTTGATTAGAAAGTTTCTATGGTCTGGTAATGTGTATAGCAAAAAGAAAATTCCTTTGATAACTCTGGAAACAATGTGTTTAGAGAAGCTAAAAGGAGGAGCATGCCTTCATAACTTGTTACAAAGGAACCAAGCATTAGGAGCCAAAATGTTGTCATCTTATGTGGAGTAAATATTTGGATAACCAGTGCTCATCTAGAATTTGGAATGTGGCAAACCCAACTTTGGGGTGAGCAATGTGGAACTTTTTAGTCTTTTGTAGAAAAGTTATTTTACCACATTTAACTTGGGAAGTTAATGATTTTAATCAAGCCCTATTTTGGAAAGATTCATGTAATGTATATTAGAATCTAGTTGTGGATTATAATTTTGGAAACTCTATATCTATAATGTCCCAAACTTGTGGTCCAGAAGTAAAAGATTACATTCAACATGTGGATGTATTGACGAGTAAAGTCAAGTGGAAAGATTTTTCAAATGAGGCAATAGATGAGAATCATAAAGTACAAATCTCATCTATTCTGCAAGAAAGAATGGTTTATTTTTCATCCAAACCAGATAGATTAATTTGGTCTAAAGCAAAAATAGTTTTCTATATAGTTAAAGAGGGGTACAAATAAATTTCTCAAGCTCCTCAAATAACAGATCAAAGAGCATATAAGTCTTGTTGCAATTCACAAGTCTTTCCTAAAGTAGGTTATTTCTCTTGGCTAGCAATACAAAATGAGGTTCTTACAAGTGATAAATTAGCTAAGCTAAGGATAGCTGCTCCTTTCAAATGTGTGCTTTGTGATGAAGATTTGGAAGACATTAGCCATCTTTTCCTTTTGTTTTCAGTGGCACAGATTTGTTGGATGTTTTTGGTAGGTAAAATGAAATGGGTGATAGTGTTTTCAAACACCATTTCAAAGCTATTTACTAGTTGGCCATAGTTGTACAAAACTTCATTTTTTTCAAGTATTTGGTGTATTATACCATCCTCTTTGTTATGGGATATTTGGTGGGAAAGAAATAGATGCATATTTAGGAAAGAGAAGTTGAATACTGATTAGATGTTATTATTGGAACTTACATCTGTATCTGAAATAGTAAATGCATATGTGTATAAAGAAAACATGTAGGTTCACTCTTCACTAAATGGTATTCAAGCATGTTTTCCACATGGACATCTTTATCTTTTCCTTTCAAAGGAAATCTTCATCAATATGTCCAGAAAGTAAATAGAGCTTCCATTGTTTTGTTACCCCCTCCATCTGGCATTTTCAAGTTGACTATTGATGGAGCCTCTAGGGGAAATCCAAGTTTTTTTGGAGCAGGGGTGATTATAAGAGACCATAAAGGATTAGTTTTATGTGCCAAATATTTCAAATTAGTACCTAGAACTAACAATGATGCTGAAGCTCAATCTCTTTTGGAGTGCTTGAAATTAGTTCATAGTTTTAAGCTTCCTATGATCCAAGTAGAAGGAGATTCCTTAATCTTAATCAATGCATGTAGGGATGTAAGCTTCATAATTAGAAATTGGAGTATATTGCTAAAAAAATCTGGTCCTTGTTTGATAAGATAGGTAGCTATCAAATTTTGCACACATACAGAGAAGGAAATATGGTGGCAGATTTTCTAGCAAACTATGGGTGTGATCAAGTAGATAATGTAGTTACTCACCTGGTTGAATTGGGGAATATTCATCCTATATTAGAAGCTTTATTATCAAAAGATGAAAGTTAGTAATTTCTATTAAGCCATTGATCTATGGTGAAGAATCTAATAATCAATTGCTTGACATATTCTTAAAATATGCATATATGGTACAAAAGTTTATGATACATATCTTATACAACCAATGAGATTACCTAGAAGCACATGCGTAATAGACAATTACATGTGTGTTTTGATTCTAGCTAGAACTATGGAAAATATCAATAGACAAGCATTATAATTGGTGATCTAGTTACACATATGTAATTTGTAGTTACAAATGTAAGCATATGAATATGAATATGATACTATGGTAATGATGCTCTGAAAATGCTTGTGTAATTGTTAATTACATATGTGTTATGATTTTATTTGAATAGATCTATATAAAATATGGAAAAATCATTATATTGATTGTTCTAGTAGCACACATGTAATTGGAAATTAATGTGTGTTAGGTCCAGATCTTTACACATCAAAAAGGAAAGTTTCACAACTGTATCTATATGTATAACATGGAATATTGCATCAACACATGAATAAGACGGTGGGTCGGTACCAATGCTAAAATACTAGTACAGTGTACTTTAAATCTATGGTACAATGTGGTACGATTGGTTTTGTTTCAAGATTGTGTGTTCCTATTTGCATTTAGATGGGCTTCAATAGTCACACACAAATTTTGTTGCAAAATGTGCCTCTCAAGTTTTTGGCAGTGAGGCAAAAGTAGTATTCCTTTTAATACATCAAAGGCAGTCAAATATTATGATGATATCCTCATAAGGAATGCATGATATACGATTGCTCTAACATTTATGATATGTGCAGGCGTACAATTGTGAGATATATGATATCACACAATATTTTAAAATGTGCGAGTTGAGAGGATGAATTTAACATGATGGTATCACCTGTAATGAAATGATTGAAAAAAGCTATATGAACTTTATCTAAATTTAGATAAGTTCTATATAGCTATTTTTTTTTATTGAAAGCCATGCATTATAATTTATCACAATTCAGTTATAAGTTATTTCTCAAAAGTTGATAACTAATTCCTTTTGGTAAAAAGAGTACAAGTTGCACACAATTTGTAAAGATATACTAGTAAAGGCATGAGAAATAATTTAATCATGATCATTGTTCTAAATATCATAAATGAAGTGGAGGCCAGGAAGAAAGACTTGGAAACAAGGCATATTTTTTCATTGAGCTCTAGTAGTTGTGAGCTTAGTATTCCTAAGATTTTTTGTTTAGAGACTACAAGAAGACAAATGGAATTTTATCTGAGGAATTATAGAGTTTTTATACTAGTCAATGACTGGGAGTTGTTGGTATAAGGAGAATTCGGAGATGCAGAGATGCATTTGGTTTTTAAAGATCATTGCACAATTTTCATAAAGTACATCAAAAGGGTTGTAGGAAAGGAAATTCTAGAGCTGGAAGAAAAAAGGTTAATCTATCCTTCTCAATTGCTATCCATTTTTATATCAAATCTTATGGACCTATTACAAGACATCAGTTTAGTGGAGTTTATCATAGGTAATGTTGTGAATGAGGTTTATTTGCAAAATAAGATTATTCAAAGGTATGATTTTTGGAAAGGGAATGGGAACATAGGAGGATTTTTCGCTAGGAATTTTCTTCTTCATAAGGAAGAATTTCAAAAGTTATATATTGCTATCAATAAGACTCTATCATATCAAAATTCAAGTTTTATGTTAAATGCACTCATAAATTATGCTCATGGGTTTGCACAAGAATTTGTTGATAAGGTAAAAGTAAAAGTACATGCTATTTTGGTGCTACTTACACATGATCATGATTTACCTTTTCTTGTTTCTTTCCAAGCATAAATACAATCAAATGTAAACAATTTGTATCAGGTTGTCGGTGAAAATGAATCTGAAGTAGATAGGAGTTTTTCCTGAGAAATGGAAGAGGTAAATGCATAATCTAGGGTTACTCACTTTCATTTGTTTGGAGTGCAAGTTGCTAATTATTTCAATATTAATGATGAACCTCTGGTTGAGGCTGAGGGTGTAGCACCCCTCCGAATTGGTCTCTCTAGATTTTTGTGTAAGCGTTATTTGAGATTTCATTGTTAATTGTGCCATTGAGTTATGTGAGCAGTAGAAAGAGGATGTTATTTGATTTAAGAAGTTTAAATTGAAAATTTTAGTATTTGCATATATATATATATATATATATATATATTCAATTATTATTTCATTGAATCAATTCCTTCATAAAATTAATAAGAGAAATATAAGTCCTTTTCATTTCATCTAGAGATTACTAATAAAGTAAAATAATAATAATAATAAATAATGTCAAATAAAATAAATAATATTATTATTATTACTAAAATAATATAAATGCTAGTTGGCAATTTTGTGTCAATAGTTCTAGAGATTAAGAAAAATGAAAATACATTTAATATTATTAATGTATGTCATTAAATATGTTTAAATTAATGAAATTTAATAATATTTAAAATAATAAATGTACAAATAAACAGTATGTTTATATTAAATTGATATAATAAAGAAACTTAAAAGAGTATCTAAGAAATACAAATGCTTGGCATGAGCCCTCCACCTGCCTTCAATGTATTCCTTCCAGTTCACGTGTCTTCATTCTATCAAAAAGTTCACACGTCCTTCTATGTGTCGTATTTTTCTGCATGCATATCTTCTTAGGACATCTGTGAATTTGGCTTTTTGGGGAGGGGTTTTGAGTGGAGTGAGTGAAGAAAGGAGGGGATAAGAAGAAAAATCTAGAGCATGGGGGGGAATCCAGTGGTAGGGAAAATGAGGTTACAGGTAGCCTAGGCAGAACTACTAGGATAGGCAACTAAACGCATGAGAAAACTAGTGAGAATAGGTTTCAAAGTTGACTCCAAGGACATCTTTCAGCTCTACATTTTGCTTGCCAAGGCAATTGATTCTATAGTTGTCTATAATCAAGTTCCAGCTATGGTACATGATTTACCTAAATTAGTGAAACAAGTACTATAAGTTTGTCTTCTACATCTTCCTACAATTCGTTGATGTGCTTCAACTATCATATGGAGGAATTTTCGTAGTTATATAGAGAGGATGTCATATTTTCAAATGGTGTACTTGTTCTCGTTTTGTAGTGTTTAATGAGCCAAAATTCCAAATTCAAAACAAGTCACCAGAATCTTGCAGAAATATTTGGTATGAAAAACATGTTTGAATTGACAAAACAAATATGCTTTGTACATTTTCTACAATCATAGCATTTCATGAGATCACATTTCTTAGAGTAAATAGCCTTCCTGATTCCATTGGAAACCTGACACATCCGCAGTACTCAAAATTAGAATGTTGTAGAGGTTTAAATAATTTCTCTGATTCCATTCGTAACCTGTCCCAACCCAAGAATGGTAACACAAAATCTTGTGGCCTCTGGCTTTTCTTGGCCAAAGCCATGTAGTAGCATCTCATAGTGTCATAATCACTTATACTATGTTAAGGTCATGCAAGATTATAATATGAATGAGCTTTCATGAGAAGGCAGACAGTTGAAACTATAACTATCTCATTCAACTGTTCCACGAGTTGCCTTTCTTAAAATTTCCAAAAGAATTCTCTGCTTGCCCTTGCTGGCATATAGATGGCCTACAACTTTTAAGCTTTCATAGTTCTCAGGGCGGACCTCTTGAACCTTTTTAAATTTGAGGGAGAACACTTAAGATATCCTAGCTTCATTTGAACCTGTCTCAGCTACGAAATGAGTATGCAGCATCAGTGTATACTTTGGAACTAACCCAGTCACATTTCTAGGCCCTTTATGCTTAACAATCACAGTGTCAGCAAGGAGCGATGAATAATTCTATGTTTTGGAGTTACCAGTCTACAACTACAAATTCTCAAACCCAAGTGGTACATGAAAACCCATTCCAGCCTTCACAATTTTGTCAGCCTATCTTAGCCACAACACTTGAACATCATAGGAAGTTTGAAGTTTTAAATAACATGTTTCCTTACACCTTCTAATTTGATTCACTTGAAGTTTCTAAGCCTCTTCAATAAATCCCTATTGTGCATATTTTGCAATCAATGTGGTCTCTGAAGATACATTCTTTGAGGCATTCTTTAAAATAGTTTACATGTTGTGTCTGTGCTTCCATATTTTCATGATAGCTGTTACCGTTTCACCTAGTGAAAAGCCCCCCTTTTATGATTTAATATGTGTTCATTCCCTATCCCAATGCTCTCATTTTGGCACAGGAAGAGAGTATGCTGGGAAAGGTTGCGAAATTTGGCTTTACACCTACCAATGCATTAAAGTTTCTTAAGCCTAAATTTGAAAACCCAATTTGTGTTTATATTGCTTAGACCCTCAAATCTTCTTGGTTAGTCTGGTGCATCGTTGGTTGCTTTGATTATAATTTAATAGTCTGTGTGTTGAGTAAATGTATTGTTGCCATCGATAGGAATTTTACCCTATGTAATTATCCCAACAAGAAATCATTTTTAGTGGCGCACTCTGTGCAAAATATCGCTGCATTATATCCTAATTAAAATTTTTAAGGGAATGATTCTATCGATTTCCCCTGGGATAAAACTAGTTAAAAAAACATAGATTTCCTTTCTTTTCGATATCTTAGTTTGTTTAGTATCCAACAGATAACACCCAAAAAAAAAAATAGTGTTGACTTAAAGCCTCAAAAATAGGTATACAAAATACCAGTGGAAACTTCTTAGGTTTCTAAAAGAAAACAAAGATGAATATTGACGGTAGGTCATCGGTTAAGGAGAAAGGTACTCCTCATAAAAGATAGTGAAATTCTATTCTGGTTCTAAAAAAAATTGAAGAAAACAAATTAGCTTGCTATGTTTTTTTTTACGGTACTTTTTTGGCTAAAAGAGGAAAGGTTTTTTTAAAGTCTAGATACAAGCCTTAATACTCGGAAATAAAATCATAATTCCATCGAATCTTCTTAAGAAAAGTTCATATTAAAAATTGATTAGATATCATTCTCTTATTTTAACATAAACTTTTTAAAAATTATCTCTATTTTAAGTGAATCTTTATTAGTATATATTATGTATTTATCTTAAAATAAAATAAAAAGAATTAGTTAAGTAAAGGAATTATTTTTTAAGTGAAAAGTAATTAATAATTATGTTTTATTAAGGGAAGGTATTTTTGTTGTAGGACAATATCTATGTTGTGAGATTCATTATGTAGTGCCCACCCCATTTCGGTCATCGTTGATGTCATGTAAGTTGTTGGTAATGTCATGTCGTTGTGGTGATTTTATGATTTAATTTAATTTTAAAGTTATGAAATAAAATTAATATTATGCTGGGATTTAATTAATAAAGTTAATTTAATTATAGGGTTACTTGCCTTATCTGGAATTAAATAAAGAATTTAGTTATCTTTGGGAGTTGTTATTTAAAGTAATTAATAAATCTAAAAGAAAATATTAGAGTGGAATAAATATTAAAATTGTATTTAAGTTTAAATAATTAAGGTGGAAGTATTTATCAAAATTTTATTGTAACTAAATGAAGGATTAAATTATTAAATATTTATCTAATTGGTTCATCTATTAAAGAATCAATTATAAAATAATAGCTAAAAGAAGTATAAGTAATTAAGAAATGTGATTAAATAAGATTTTATTACTTATTTGTGAAATAAAATAATAATCCCGCAAAGAAATACTTTTTTTAAATTGAAGATTCGGTTGGGAAGGTGAAAAGATGTTCGGTGGTTGGAATCCGTTCTTGATTTGTAACTACCCAAGAAAGAAAATAAGGGGGCATTTTTGCTTCGAGGGCAGGAGGACAAGTCTTCATCCTGGCAGCGGTGGGAAAAGAGAAGGAGAAAGGCGAGGTGCAAATATGCGACTTAGGAGTAAGAGAATTAACTTCGCACACTTCCTCCCAGCCGATTGCCTTTATTGGAAGTTTCTTAAGCCTTGTCAACGAATACATTTTGGTATTATCCTGCACGTCATCATCTTATTCTCTCATGAAATGAATGAATTCAGATTCAGTTCGTGTGAAATCTTGAGGTAAGTCACTCGCCACTTACCATCCATCTGTGACTATCCTCATATATGAATCATTTCTTCTTAATCTGCAAGTATTGTAGAATGTGATCCAGTTTTAAATCTCCTATTCGATTGGGTTAACCTCTATCATAATAATTCTTTAGGCAGATTAAAATGGTATCAGCAAATCTTGAGGGGATTAAATCATGAAAATCTTATACCTATTTTTTAAACTTGTCCCTGTTTAGCATCGTACCATTCCATAGGGTGATCTGAAGTTGAATAGTGTAGTTCTTTGCCCGAATTTATCTAGTGATGAATTCTTTGGGATATCATCATGCATGGTGGGTTTGTGTCCTTTTTGCTTAGTCTTGTTTTTCCTTTGCATTTATTTCTTTATACCTTCGGCTGAATAGTAACCGAATAGATATATTGATCGTAGAATAGAAACTTTAATTGTTGTTTCAATTAACCAAGTTACCCTTATAATTGGGTTTTAGGTATTTTGTGACTTAGATCAATATAATCATTCTAATTCACCAGTGTATCTATATGTCTAATTATTCATATATGGATAGTGTATATTTGTATCCTTTTTGAAAGGATAGTGTTATGTGTTAGAATATATGTTCTAACTCTGTGTTAAGTATTAATGAATTATTTAGTAATTCTAATTGGAAACCTGGTCTCAGCCGCAGCTTCTAGATTTGCAAAGATCTAAGGAATCTCTCTGATTTCATTTTCAACCTGTCTCCTTCGCCTTAGTCCTGAGGAAAACATTTGGGATTTGTTAATAATGCAATTAGATGGCGATATTTCCAAAATTCACTTTCTAAAAAAAATTTCTTCTCACATTTTTGCAACCGTAACCATCTCAAACTTGGAGGAGGCTTGGCCCGTGTGTCTTCTCTGATGCCGTCAATGAACAGATTGTTCAAGCGAAGAAATTGAGGACCAACGAGCAGATTATTTAATTCTCTTGGTCTGCGCAATGCCAGTTACCTCCATTCAGTCGAAGCTGAGAGAAACTGATGTTATTGTGTCGGTTAATGATCTTCTACCCGTTGTTTTCCTTGTTAAAATTCCTAACTTCCTTTCTTCAATATCATGGTCAGTCACACTTTTTACACATTTCAATTTATGTTTGTGGGAAAACTGTTTTTAGTATTTTAAAAGCCGTATTTTAAAATGTTAGATGATGAGGCATCAAATAGCCGTATTTTATATAAAGAATTCCCTCCATTCTTTTGGTTTCAAATACTCTTGATGGCGGCCACCTGAAATGGAAGCACGGGGTCATATATGGATGTTAGAATGGTGTCTTCCCTTGTTTCTTCCTGTATTGTCATAATCTTCTGAAATGACTGCCGCCCACACTCTTTTGCTAAAAATTTGAACAATATTTCTCTTTCGGCGGCTCTTTGTTTGGCCCTCACTTTGAGGAATCAGTTATACCTTCCCTTCTTGCATGGTTGTAGATTACTTTTACACCCGAATCTGTTAGTCGAAGCCATGTGAGAATTCTTGGAAGGTTAGATTTATTTGGAATTTGATTTGAGCCCTGTAAGACCATCGATTCTCAATCATAACTTACTTCCCTATATTTTGCAATTTTCTTGTGAGCCTTCAACCTCTTGATCAACCAAACACTTTTATTCTTTTAGCTTAGATGGATGTCCACCCTTTGATCTAGAGCTTCCATTTTGGTTTAGACATAATAGAGTCAAAACCGAGCTCACTGCATTTAGTTGCTATGGTCTTTTGCATTTGCGCAAAAATTCTCTAGCCCTGTAACAATTTTATGTTCTGCTTAACCTACAATCATTGCAGGCCTTGAAACTGGCACCTCAAATTTGGAGAACATCATCTCACCATTCTAGTTTTTTTTTAGGCAACCTGTTGGATATTCCCTCTAGAAGATATTTGACTGAATGTTGAAGTGAATAGTATATTTTAACTTGTGTAGTTATAAATGAATTAATTGGTTTCAGATTATAAGGGACTATTTAGTTGAAATTGATTTGAATACTTGTTCACATGAAGGTGCTCTTTTAGACTTTAAGTTGTGCGAGTGTATCTAAATTAGGATGGAAAAATAGGTTAAAAGTTTTAACGTGAGATTTAAATTAAGGAAAATTATAGTATAAAATATATCTTGAATTTTCTTACATGTTCTCTTAATTGGTAATTTAATTTTATAGTATTAATTTCATGATATCTTTTAATTGTTTTATATTTCTTTTAGAATGAAATAAATGTTATCTTAATATCTGAACTCCTTGCATGCTTTTAGGATTGGCTAATGGATACTCTTGGCAAATAGGTAGTTGGTTACTTAGAATAAAATATTGCTACAATTACTCGTGAATTATTGTGCCAGATGAATTAGGTAAATAATTAAAGTGAAAATGGTTATTTCGATAATGGAATCAACATTATTGAATTAGGTATTTAATTTTGTTGTAGATAAGTGAACTGTGTATTTAGTTAAAGTAAATCGACTTATATGGTTAATTGAGTTTTAGGGTTCACTAAAGGAGATAAATGATTCTACATTTTCATAGTTTCTTTCACCTGAAGGTTAAATGATAAAGTTATTTTAAGTAAGGATAAATCCCAGGTTAATTAACTTAAATGATACTGATTAAATGTTAAATGGTTTTAATTATTTTTTTGTTATCTAGTGAGTCTGTGAATAATAATTATTTATCAAACTACTATGTGAAATAATTTATTAGTATTGTCACCTTAGGATTATAATAAAGTTGTAAATTATAGAATTGTTATCTTAGTAATTACATTTTAAAGTTATAGTTAGGATTCGTATTCAACAGTTGATGGAGTTGGTTATCTTATAGATGAGATAGTTATTTTAAATATAATTTGTCGTATATACTCTCTTAATTAAATTAAGTGGATATGTTAAAATAAGTGATAAGAACGTTGGAATAATGCCTAAATTAAAGGAATGTCTTTATGGTTTTAAGGTGTGAGTGATTGCTGTTTTGAACAAAGTGTTTTGATTATTGGTTTAAGTGTTATGTAATTGTTTTAAGATGGGTGTGATTTGTGGGATATTTATGGAAATGTTTCGATGGCCTGTTCGTTATAAGTGTTTTAAGATAGTGTTCTTCGAGGTTGATGTGTTTGATGGTTTTAAATTTTGTTTGGAAGAGTATGCTTGAGAATTAGTGTCTTATGGCTTATGACATCAGATTATATCTTCATTCGCAATATTGTGATATCCTTAAAAGTTGGAAATGATTGATCCTTAAAATAATGTTCTTTTTAGATTGTTTCAAGTTACTTCTTATTGAATGAATGGATATATTATTAGAATGTGTAGTTTTATGGACTCTTTCAATGTGACTTTTCGTGAGTTGATCTTGAGTGGGGAATTTTCTCTCAATTAATGTATGTTGTTATTCGTTGGGAACCCATACGTTTTCTTTGGTGCTTTACTCTAAGTGGTAAATCGGTTAATGTTATCTTTGTCATAATTGATGGTCCTGATTAAGTTGTTAATGAGTCAAATTGAAAGGATCTTTGAATTATGGGTATTCCGAGAGGAGAAAATAGAGGTTTCCCTTGGATGTCCGATTCAGTTCATATCAAAGTTGTTGATGTTGTTTAAGGGAGTTGTTGATCTTATTTTGATGTACTTTCTCATCATATTTGAATTGAAAATAGTTCTTTAAGGTTTTGCTTTTATTGTTGTCAGATTTCATGGGGAAACCCTAGTGTAACTTTATGAGAATCTTCCAGAGGTTTATTTTACTATTGGTTAATGTTCCTCCTTTTATGTGCCCTTGTTGTGGCAAGTGTTTTGGTTTCATGTTTTTGAAAAGGGTTGTACATGAATCGTTGAGATTTTGATTATGTATTTATGGCAAGATGGGTAATGCCTTGCATGCTTCTCTGTTGTAATCTAATGTACTTGTTATGTTGTACAACCCTTGGATTTTGGTCTTTTGTGTTTTGAGTGTCTAGAGAGAGAGAGTGGCTCTAAGTGGGTGGTCGGCGCACAAAGGGGCGCCAGGATAGCCCTCGTTAGAGTGAAATTAATAAGTGATAATTTAAATAATTAACTAGGGGGTGGGTAGAATCACATTAAAAAGATAATTGATGCCTCATCCGCCTTTGAGTGCTACCACAGACTAAAGGGGATTGAGAAGGCCGTGGTTGGCAAGATCATTACCTTGTCTTCATGAAAGGTTAACGGTTCCGCATGAGCAACCCTATGGAGCGGCTCCTTGAGATAGGTAGTCTGGATAACCATAGATGGAGGCGGCTCCTATTGCTTGGATTGTCTGGATAATTCGTCAGTAGACGGAGGCGGCACCTTGCGATAGTGGTAGTCTGGATAATCCATGTTAAGCCATGTGATGACACTCTCCTCTAACACTCCTTATTATGTTGCTTCTTTGGAAATCCTATGGAAGTCGTTCTTTGTCTTGAATTGATGAAACAACAGTTATTTGAGATGATTTTATCTTTGGTGTACTTTGTGGTCTTGTATGATCTCCTTGATATTTGACTTATGACCTTGTACCCTTGTGGTACTGTGATATGATGTTATTGTATTGCGTTATTGTGATTTAGAATTGTGTTATGTTTATTAATGCAGTTTGATTTGGAAGTGTTTTATGATCTTTCTTTGGTTCCTTGTTTACTGGCTATTGCCTTGAGTTATGTGACAAGATTTATGATTCTAGGATGTGGTTGATTATGCCATTGTAATTCCTTAGTGTTATGATACTTTTGTATGATACCGAGTCTTGTGGTTCTCTGCTAGATGTTCTTGGTTGGGGTCCCTTTCTTGTTAGCTCCTAGCACGGGGGGTGGGTCTTCGGACTCACATGGTCGGGTGAAACGTGCTAAGCACCCCATTGGGTCCCCAGTTGAGGATCGAGAGGTGTGGATTGGTGCTATTGCAGCGACTTTAGAGTTGTATCTGTCTTGGAGCCAGTTTTCATACTTATATTTCTCTAATTATTTGTATCATGGTATCTTGTGTATGGTTTCCATTCATATTTGGAACACTCTTGTATCATTGTACTCCTTAAACATTGTACTATAATGAAATGTTAAACTTGGTGTAGATATTGACCATGGTAGTTGTTATTCAATGTGTTATGTAATCATGCATATGTTGTATTTATGTGCAGATGGCTTCTTATCAATGAATTTTTCATGCATATGTTATATTTGTTATTGTTAATGATTATCTCTTTGGATTTTATTCTTTATTGATGTTGTATGGATCTAAGTCGTGTAATGACTCTTCATGTACCCCAAGGGATGTATGTGTTAATGAATCTATTTAACTAAAATTCATTATATGACTTGATGTGTATTACATGTATGTTATGTGTATTTTTAAAAAAAAAATTGTGCTGTAATTATTGTGTTATTGTCCTTTGGGGTTCGCACGGCGGGGCGTTACACATTATATTACATTATGGTTATTAGCTAAAGAATATTAGTGAGAGAATAAGAGTGTCACTTAATTATTCAAAAAAATAAAAAAAATAGTGTTGACTTAAAGCCTCAAAAATAGGTATACAAAATACCAGTGGAAACTTCTTAGGTTTCTAAAAGAAAACAAAGATGAATATTGATGGTAGGTCATCGGTTAAGGAGAAAGGTACTTCTCATAAAAGATAGCGAAATTTTATTCTGGTTCTCAAAGAAAATGAAGAAAACAAATTAGCTTGCTATGTTTTTTTTACGGTACTTTTTTGGCTAAAAGAAGAAAGGTTTTCTTAAAGTCTAGATTTAAAAAAAAAATAAAAAATAGTGTTGACTTAAAGCCTCAAAAATAGGTATACAAGATCAGTTAAGGATAAAGGTACTTCTCATAAAAGATAGTGAAATTTTTTTCTGGTTTCTAAAAAAAAATGAGGAAAACAAATTAGCTTGCTATTTTTTTTTTTACGGTATTTTTTTGGCTAAAAGAGGAAAGATTTTTCTTAAAGTCTAGATACAAGCCTTAATACTCAGAAATAAAATCATAATTCCATCGAATCTTCTTAAGAAAAGTTCATATTAAAAATTGATTAGATATCATTCTCTTATTTTAACATAAACTTTTTTAAAATTATCTCTATTTTGAGTGAATCTTTATTAGTTGATATTATGTATTTATCTTAAAATAAAATAAAAAAAATTAGTTAAGAAAAGGAATTATTTTTTAAGTGAAAATAAATTAATAATTATGTTTTATTAAGGGAAGGTATTTTTGTTGTAGGACAAGATCTATGTTGTGAGATGCATTATATTACATTATGGTTATTAGCTAAAGAATATTAGTGAGAGAATAAGAGTGTCACTTATTTATTCAAAAAAAATAAAAAATTGTTGACTTAAAACCTCAAAAATAGGTATACAAAATACCAGTGGAAACTTCTTAGGTTTCTAAAAGAAAACAAAGATGAATATTGATGGCAGGTCATCGGTTAAGGAGAAAGTTACTTC
>VDFB02174883.1:0-23409 GCA_007258455.2 Sequoia sempervirens | reverse complement strand
CAAAATTTTACGTGAAGTTGCCTAACTCTGATTTTTCTAAATTTTTTGCCACTTAAGGGCCTATTTTTTCCATGATGATCCTGCACATACCCTGATCCTTCATCAGACTATATAGGTCAAAGTATTCATTTTCTATTATCATTTTATGAGCGATATATACAACACCTGTCGAGGTTGATCCTTCTTAGTTTCTGAAGAAGATCTTATATGAGATTCCATGTGCAACATACTTTGTCAATGAATCTTTAATTGATGCAATTATCAGAGCCCTCTGATCTCCCCTTATTCCAATTAGGGCTTCAACCTCAAAATTTTCAATCGATTTCTTCTTCAGAATATTACCAACATTGCACAGACTTGTTAGATTCTTGATTACATCCTCAAAGATTCGATAGGGTTTATCCAGAATAAGTAAATCTCTGTCTAATTTGTTCAAGATAAACCAAATTACTTCCGCATTGATGAAATGAGGCAATCCATTCTAGATATCCAAATTCTTATGCTTCAATCCTTCAAGCTTCCTTAATTCAGTGGGAGACAAAAAATTTCTTTCATCCCTAACTTTTTGACTGCTATACTCATCCAGATTTACTATTCCTTTAGCTTGTTTCATTTTTCATGCTGAGTAGGGTTCTACCAATCGCCAAATAGATATGAAATTAATGAGCAAAAAAAATACCTACAGAATTCGCCACTAGATTGACCTTTCGCACCTTTTGAATTTTGTTAAAAGTGCTCTCCAACTATTCTCTTTCAATGCACAATGACGAATTAGGGTTTCAAATTCCCTTTTATAACTTCACATACTTAAATTCTTGCTACATTAAATATGTTGCCCTAAAAGTTCCAATTACTCTACAAACTTAGACAACAAACAAAAAATCTGACTGCGGATCTATACCATTTCATCCAACTCAATAGATGATTACTAATACTTTCAACAATGAATAACACAATAGCTAATAGCATCCTACAATTTGATGTCAACTATATCACAGGGGGACAAGAGGTTTTCATGAAAAACTCCCCCTAGGCCATTTTCCTGAGATCAATTGTTGGAAGAGTTATCGGAGGGAGCTTCCGGTACAACCTTGTTTCCTTCATCAGATTCACTTTTCTTTACCCATGTTTTCTTCATCTGATCTCTTATCTCTTCCATACATTCTTTTTCTTTTCCTTTGTTGTCTTTCTGTGAATTTTTTCCTTGATATACCAGACCTCTTTTTTTCATGTTCCTAATCTTGCAGAATCTTTCAATGTGCCCAAAATTGTTACAATTGTAGCATACCAGATTTTTTAGTCTATACCATCCATTCCATTGATTTCCTCCTGACCTACATTGATTAGAAACATGTCCAAATCTTCCACAGGTATAGCATTTAATGTTACTTGCACTGACAGACATACTTCTACATTCTAATGCCTTATGACCAGATTTTTTGCATTTAAAACACTGACCAAAAAATGATGGAGTACTAGGGTTTATCTTTCTTCTACACTGAGAAGCCATATGTCCAAATTTATTGCAAGCAAAGCAATATCCATTAATTTTTTGAGCATTGGGTTGCCTTACCAGATTTCTTCTTCCTTTTTTCTTCTTTTCAAGGTTCTTCTATTCAAATTCGGAACTTTCACCCTTCTCATATCCAAGACCTCACTTGTCATTTGTATCCTTTTTTCCTTTGGTTACCTCATCATGCCTAGTAGAGCTTATCCTGAATTTCTCCTTGAATTCATTTGTAGTAGCAAGCTCATTTCTGAGGATAACTACCTGTCTCTCAAGCTCTTGTTCATTATTTCTGAATTGTTGCAGTTCAATTTCCAACTAAATGAATCCACTATTAATTCTGCTGCATTCCTCATGTTTCTCTTTTAGGGACTGCGCCAAATTATTTTCATTCTTCTTTCTTTCTTCAATCTCTTTGGTAAACTCCATCACCACAGATTCCATTTCAAGCTTTAGAGTTGTATTGTACTTGGCAAGCTTTTCACATTCTTCTGTTATTTCCCTTAGGGTTTGATTCAGATGGACATCATCCAGACCTTTGCTTTCTTTTTGCTTCAATTGATCACATAGTTCCTTCCTCTTTTCCCTTGACTCATTTATCTTATCCTTCAATGATTGAATGAATTTTTCCACAGCCACAAGATTTTCTTTTAGTTCCATGACCTCTACTTTGGACTGATCAAGATCATCAAGTGCCACCATAAGCTGTTGTTGAAGACCACCAACATCCATTGTAATTCAAGATCCACCTCAAGCTGTTAAGCTCCAGAAGAGGAACCTGCTCTAATACCAATTGTTGGACACTAGGAACACTAAGAGGGGGGGTGAATCAGTGTTCAATAATATTTGACTTCCAAATCAGATCTAGAACTATCAACAACAATAATTGAACTTAAAGCAACATTCACAACATATATAAATAGGGAAACATGTAATCACATTAATGAACACCATAAAACCATAAATTTTTATGTGGAAACCCTATTAAGGGAAAAACCACGATGGAGATTAATCCACAATCTATAATCTGTTAAAAGTATGATAAAAGAGGGGAATGCACTTGCATTCAGGTGCACTGCCTAGAGCTCACTGCTCAAGAGAGAAAGGCTCACTGCCTTACAAAGTATAATTGAAATTACAACAAAAATTTGAACTGAGAATACAACATCTACAAATGCCTGGATTCAGTTCCAATGAAGCTCATAATTAGATTCCAGATCTTTTGACCAATTCGTACTTTTGCTCTGCTCTATTCAGCATACAAAAAATTTTCTGCTCTCAAATAACTAATTTGTCCTCTTTCACTCTCTCCTTGATATGCATACACTTCTATCTCTACCACAACTACATCACCACATCACCTTCAAAATGATTTTCTGGTCTCCTTTATATACCCGCTAACTAGGAATTCATTGTATGTTGACTTCACAACAAAATATAATATTCTTGCTAATGTCGGCTCAAATAATTAATTAGAGTTGATACGTACCCACACAAGTTGGATAGAATATAGTAGGGACCCAAAATAAGGTTGTAAACATAAGAAATAACTAAATACATACTCCACATACATCTGCGATACACCATATAAAACATGTCGGCCAAAATGAGAGAATAAGCCATGAACCATACTACTGAACCTCTTAACTCGAACTCTGATTAATGCAACACCACAAAACTCACCAGTAGGATAGTACACATGCTAGGAAGGCTTCCCTAGAGATCCACACCACAAAATAATGATTCGGTGAAGTGATCAGATCATCTTACCAACCATATGCTCTGCTCTTCATTCTTTTTTCCGGTAGATTACAAAATCTTACTTCCCTTGCTAGTAGGAGCAATGCTAACACTGTAGACCATACTACTGACTCCAGTTTCCATCAATGACAACATAAGTAGCCAAAAATGATCCCTCAAAGCCATATGCCAACACTTTCATTCCTTGAAGGAATGGTCTTTGGAAATTGAGCCAGGACCCATTCTCCCTAGGTGGCAAATGGGTCCTCCCTTAATGAGGACCCCATTTTTGAATTTCATTTCGGTGAGAATTTAGTAATGTTTTTTTCCAAATATGGTATCAACTTTAATTGTTTGAATTTCAGGGTTAATCACTTAATTTAGTATAAATAAGGGGTTAATTCACTCATTTTTTTACCTAGCATTTTTATCAAACATCCTAGAAACTTCAAGAGAGCATTATAGAGCACTTCAAGAGCATTTTCAAAGGAAATTCAAGGTAGATTATCAAGGTTTTATTGCAAAAATTCAAGATTATATCATCATACCAAGGGTTTGATGCATTCATGCATTTTGTTGAGCTAAGAAAGTTGATGTAGCATTGAAGATCTACTTCCAAGCATCATTTCACATCTTATTTGAGATTAAGATTTGCATTCTTCATGGCCACTACATGTTAGATTGCATATTTTCATTACAAGACAACATCCAATGTATCTATATTACATCATTTCATGTTTCATGCTTCATTTTCCTTATTTCATCATTTGGTTTAATTACCTATAAGGGTTTTGACTGAGGCAAACCCCTATTCACTAGGAGTCAACAAGTTTTTCTTCCCTTGAATGTTTGTTTGCATATTTATAGGTTGAAGATCAAGTGGAGAGCAATTTTGAAGCAAAATTGTCAAAGTTGTCAAGTTGCAAGATTAACCTTTAAAGTGAGAACAAAGAATTGAAGCTACAAAATTAAGTATAGGTTTTCGTGAGCTGACAACTGGGGATTTGAGAGTGTAGACATCAATGAAAATAACCCAAATCTTAGTTTCAAAAACCCTAATAGGGACCCATTAGACACTAAAGGCGAATGAGTCCTTTGTGCCCTAAAAATAGGCTTCTTCCAACAAGGTACATACCTCTTTGAGCTCTACAAACTTCCCTCATAGTTGCTATAACAGTTAGGTATCAGTTTTTAATTTTATTTGCATCTTTTGTCTCTCATGATTGTATGTTTCATAGCATTAAAAATTAGTGGTTCATCACTTTGATTTGCTCATTTTGGTGAACCCTATTTTTTATATGAAACATTTAGAAAACCAGTCTCAATTAAAGGTCATATGGAAAGATGCACCTAAGTCAATTAACCATGCATCATTACCTACACAAGTTTCCAAAGCTGCAATGAATGCATCACCATCTTCCTTCTCAGGCTCAGAATCATAATCAAATCTCTTATTTTTCTTCTTTTCTTCTTTTCATTCCTTATGAATATTTATAGGCTTACCATAGTTCCAACAAACAAATTTTAACTTTCTAGGAGATTTGGATCTCCCCTTGGACTAGTATTTATCATGCTTCTCATTCTTCTTTCCTTTTTCCTTAGGTCTTCCATGAGTATTTAGGGCCTCCTTAGCACTGATGGATACCTTCCTCCTGATCTCTTGAGAAAGCAAAGAACCCACCACATATTTAGTCTTCAATATAATAAAAGTACTCCCAACAACCATAACAAGAGAATCCCATGAATTAGGAAAAGAACAAAGCAAGATTTGGTATTTCTCCTCCTCATCCATTTTGACACCTAATGATGCCAATTGAGAGACCAACATATTGAATGCTTCCAGGTGCTCTATAATTTATCCACCATCTTCCATTCTCAAAGAATACAATTTCTTCCTCAAAAATATCTTGCTCACTAAAGATTTAAAGATTGATACATCTTGCCAAGTGTAATGTCACAGAATTGCACCCAAAGGCAATTCCACATTCTTGCATTTCTACCTAGCATGACACCCTAAGGAATTAATGAAAAAAATCCCATGAGTTAGAATTTCACAATTATAACTACATGTAGACCTGTGGCAGAGCAACATAAGCCTACTGACACGTTTCCTAAAAATCTAGGCTCTAGACGCCTACGTGACATGAAGAAGTATGTGCAACACACTAGCATCCTAGCAATTTTTTGAGTTTGAAACAAGGAATCTAGAATCTTGACTCTCTCAATACATGTCCTAGCAGCTAGGTTTCGGATGAAACGACTCTTTTCCGCCCTTTCATGCATTAAAAACCCCTCTATTTCTATCATTTGGGGTTGGAAGTCATTCATTCAAGCTCTCTTGTTATTTACTCCAATCTTGAGCTCTCTTCATTCCTTGATAGCAACACTCTCACAAGCAAAGCCATGCTAGAATGAGGTCCCTCTAGCAACAACTCTAAAAAAACACTCAATGGTCCGTCCATGTGCTCTAGAGAGGGTCTTGACCCGTGGGTAGCTCTCTCTCTCTCTCTCTCTCTCTCTCTCTCTCTCTCTTTCAGTTTCCTTCTTTACTTGTCAATTTACTATCTCATGGTGTGAGTTCTACTCCTGAGAGGGTTTTTCTTTCACCACACACTTTTAAAATCCTTTCCAACTCGGTTGTCCATGGAGGTGAGAACACCAAAATGGGGGTCTGACTAAGGCAGGCCCCTATATATCCCCAACATTTCCCCCTTTTTCTTTTGTGTGTAGGTGCAAAGAGGAGCTTGGAGTGAAGAGTTGAACATTTAGTAAAAAGGTAAGCTCTCTCCAAGTCCCCTTGTGCTTATTATAGTTTTTCACCTTCTTGTTCATTTATTTTGCTTAGTACATTCTAAACTTGAGCTTAGAAGTGAAACTTGGTTCTGCCCGCTTGAGCTCCTGAGACCTTTGTCGCTTAGGACACCAATGCGCCTTTTAGATGATAGTGCATTGCACTAGCGTCCTAAAACTGTGCTGCTATCTTTTGGCCAAGAGCTTGCTCGTCTGAGGCAGGAATCTCAGGGTTTCACTCTCTCAAGATCTAAAACAACTTTCTCAAAAACACAATGTAAGGTATACTTCTAGATTTTCATCGACTTGCTTATATTGAGGTGTATAAGGGCAGTTCATTCCCTGGTGATCTCTTGAGAATAAAGGGACCTGTGTGCAGTAAATCCCTCTTATATCACATTTTGGTGAACTCGACGTGATCGTGTCAGATCTATTTTCATGATGTCTCGTGTTTATGCCTATCCCTTTTCTGAAGAAGATTTTGATATGTTGGAAAATGCTCTAGATGACTTCTTAGAAGCGGTCTCCCCTATCTATAAATCTTCTGAATAGACTCTCCCCTAACATGCCGAGGAGTCAGTAAGTGTAGTTGTGATCTCTCTGGCTCCTCTGAGTCCTAAGAAACCTGTCATTTACATGACTCCAGTTGAACCATCCCCTAGGGAGAACTGTTTTGCCTATGGGATTTCATGTCGTAGTGATTCATCAGACTTATATTCAAGGTTTGTGAAATCTATGGACTCTACTTCCTATAATGTTGTTGGGAATACATACAATACAAGGAGAAACAAACATAAGTTGGATCAACAACCTTTCGTTCCCACATCACAACCCACTCAAGTTCCTACTTCTTTACCACCTTCCCAACCAAGCCTTCCTTTCACACTTAACCCTGTGATCAAAGCACCAGGTGATTACAATATTTTTGAGCAACTTCGCGTTACTCTGGCTAAGATCTCACTTTGGGGTACTTACTTCAGACTGCTCTCATTTACCAAGAGATGATGCATGAAGCCTTGCAAAAGATTATCTTTCCTTCCTTTTCCAGGCCTACGGATGTTAATGTGTTGTTGGCTCATATTTGGGTGGATTCACCAAATATTATGTTCCACCCACAAGAACTCCCACCTCTAGATGTGTAGAAGCAAGCGGATCCCTTGATGATTATAACTAATGCTAATAATATCGGTATTAGGAATACCCTCATTGACACTGGTTCATCTCTCAACGTTTGCAGTATGGACCTATTACCTAAAATTAAATTTGATTCATCTTCTTTAGCAGCCTCTTCCTTGTATATTCGTGGGTTTGATAACATTGGCTTCCAAGCTCTGGGTACGATAATACTGCCTTTGCAGCTAGGACCCATTATGTTTTCTACATTGGTTTATGTGATGCCCATCTCGTTACCATACAATCTTCTCTTGGGGAGACCTTGGATTCATGTTATGGGTGCTGTGACTTCTACTTTACACCATTCTTTGAAGTTTGTTGCAAACAATCAGGTGGTTATCATTCATGTAGATCCAAAAGTTGTTCACCTTTGTAAGCTAGCAGCTACCGGTCATGCTTCAGTTGTACCCAATCTTAAGAATTGTATTCCATCCTTAACCACTGATGCTATGGCATGTTCCTCATTGATACCCTCTGTGGAAGTCGTTCTTGGAGTGAGTGTCAACAAAAATGAACCGCCTAAAGTAGAAAATCCCAAGTCTCCCTCCTCTTCCCCTTCATATTCTCAATCAAATTATTTCCTTGGAAATGATTGAGGTTCCTTGGATTTCTCTGAATTCTTCATTGTGGAGTACAAGGTGAGCCCCTTTGGTATAGAATTCCCAGGTATTGTCGACACAAAGGTAGATGCCACTCTCGCTCAGGAAGAGAAGTGTGATCCTATTTAGGAAACCACTCCTTCCTCTCCCCAAAAGAGAAATCTCACTCTTGGAAAGGAGGTCAATGTTTGCAAACCTAGTAAAGAAGGTGGGAGTGCTCCTATAGAGACATTTGACATCCATTAGTGGAATGAAATGCTCTACATGGAGCCACAACCTCCTGAAGTTTTGCAAACTCATTATGGGTTTAGATATGAGCTTGCCTCTCGATATGGCTATGGGTAGAAAGGCCTATGACGTATCGAGCAAGGAATTCAAGTCCTTATCTAGTTTAAGCCATGACAGTGCTATTTGGGTTTGGGATGCTCTATTGAATAGTCTAAGCAAAAACCTTGGTGGAGTGTTACTATGATTTCAGCCAAGCCATTGAGCTTGGTTCATCTTGAATTGATAGAAGAAAGGGGGCAGGCTGAGAAGGTCCCTTTAGATGTCTTCTCTTTAGATGAAGCACTAGAGGAGTTTCTAGGAGCCTATTCCCCATTGCCTTTTTATCACCACAAGAAATGATTCCCATCACTTGCACAAACAAGCATACTTTGGAGAATCTGTTTTGGATGTCAATGAGGATGATCCTCTATCTAATGTCAATGATGATGTCCCAATATCTCATCCAGAAGACCATAGTTCTCTCCTTAAAGGAGATACTATGGAAGTTTCTATGGATCCTAATCTTCAGAAAAAGTAATCAAGATCAAGAAGTGTCTCTCTTTAGAGGAAGCGGATGAACACTCCAATCTCTTGCATTCTCATCCTGGTATCTTTGCTTGATGTATGAGGATATGCTTAGTACTGATGAGTCCATAGTGGTTCACAATATCGTCCTATGTCCTGACGCCAAGCCAGTTAAGCAAAAAATCCAAAAGATCAATCCCAGGGTGGCGTTAATGGTCAAGACTGAGATAAAGAAGTTATTGAAAGCAGGATTTATTCGCATGATTGACTACTCCCCTTGGATTTTGAATATAGTTATCGTTAGTAAGCCTAACAGTCGTATTCACATATGTATTGACTTTCAAGATCTTAATAAGGCTTCTCTTAAGGATGATTTTCCATTACCTAATATAGATATGATTGTGGACTCAACTGCAGGCCATGCATTATTTTCTTTTATGGATGGCTTCTTAGGTTACAATCAAATCTGTATTAACCTGCATGATCAATACAAGACAACCTTCACTACCCCTTTGGGTACTTTCAGTTACGTGGTCATTCCTTTTCATTTTAAAAACATAGGAGTGACTTACCAGTAGGCAATGACCCTAATATTTCATGATTTTATTCATAAGATCTTAGAGGACTATGTTTATGACATCTTGGAAAAATCAATAACTCATCAAGACCATGTGAAGAACCTCTTCATCTTATCTTTGAAAGGAATTGACTCTACAAAATGAGACTTAATCCCCATAAGTGTGTCTTCGACATAGATGTCAACAAGATTTTTGGGTTCATAGTCTCTCACCATAGAATTGAAGTTGACACAAATATGATTGATGCTATCGTTAACATGTCTCCACCAAGAAATATCGCTAAGTTGCAAAGTTTACAGGGGAAGATTTAGGTGATTCGTAGATTTATATCTCAGTTGGCTAATTGTACCCTTCCTTTCACTCGTTTATTGAAAATGGTGTATGCTTCATATGGGATGAGGAGTGTTAGAAAGCCTTTGAAAGAATCAAAGCTTACTTGGCCAATCCTCCCATATTGATGTCAGCTATGCAATATAAACCCTTTTTTCTTTACCTTTTTGCATCACCATATGCTTTGGTAGCTTTACTAGCTTAATATGATGATGCGGGTAAAGAAAGAGTGGTCTACTACATCAGTCATCTTCTAGTTGATTATGAAACTCATTATTCCTCCATGGAGAAGCAATGCCTCGCTCTTGTATTCACTACACAAAAGTTGAGGCACTAACTTCTTCATGCCAAAACACATTTCATAGTAAAACCAGATCTTTTGAAGCATTTGTTCTCTAGCAGTGACCTTGTTGGGAGATTAGCGAAGTGGGTTATGTTTCTTTCTAAGTTCAATATAAAGTTTGTTACTCAAAAATAAATAAAGGGTCAGGCAGTTTCTGATCAATTGGTGGATGCTCCTTCATCTCGCTCCTTCCTTGGGTTGTATTTGTTCCCTGACAAAAATATTTTCACAATTAACTACGACCTTGAATGGAAGATGTATTTTGAAGGATTGAGGTGTCAGACTAGTTCTGGAGCGGGTGTGGTCTTGATATCCCCTGAAGGTAAACTGGTCCCTCTATCTTTTTTACTATATTTTCCTTGCACTAATAACATCGCCGAGTATGAAGCCATTATTGTTGGCTTGCATGTCATGATTACACTAAGAATCAAACATCTTTGTATACTAGGAAATTTTAAACTTATTATGAATTAGATTATATTAACCTATCAAGCTAAATTAAGTAAGTTTTCCTAGTACTAAGATCTTGCTTTGTCTTTGCTTAAGCAATTTTCCTCTTTCACAATAGATAATGTCCCCAGGAGAGAAAATAGACATGTTGATGCCATGGCGAGCGCTACTTCCTTGGTGCCTTCAGAAGGGGATACAAAAGAATACCACTTTGTAGTTCAGGTCTTGAGAACCCCTGCGGTTTCCGATCAACCTGAATCTAAGTTTCTTGTATGTTCTCACATAGACTCGGGAGAATGGTTTTCTAGTATCTACACCTACTTAAAGACTAGAAACTTTCCCGATGATGCGACAAAAAATGATTGCACTCATATACAAAAATCCTGTAATGGATTGCTTCTTAGGTGTCTCACTAAAGCAAAAATACACATTCGGGCTTCGTGGATGGACATTTTTATGGTACATCCCTAGATAGGAGGTTAATACACATGGGGTACTATTGGAAAAAAATGGAATAGGATTCCTTTGATTTCATTAAAAAGAGCCTTCAATGTCAACAACATGTAGCCATGTTATTCATGCACCTACTCAAGAGTTACAAAACCAAACCTCTCCTTGGCCATTCACAAAATAGGGATTGGATATTATTGGAAAGATATCACCTCCTTCTTCCAAGGGATATACCTTTATTATTACCACTACCAATTACTTCACAAAATTGGTCGAAGCTAATCCACTCTGATCCAAAAATGCTAAAGCCATTTGTAGTTTCCTCATGAAAAAAATCATTTCTTATTTTGGATTGCCTACTACACTTGTTTTTGATAATGGTACACCATTCAAAAACAAGGAAGTAAAGAAGTTCTTGGAGAAATTTCATATACAACATAGGTTCTCTACACCATATTATCCACAGTCCAATGGTCAAACAAAAATGTCTAACAAAACTCTTGAGCTCATTCTCTATAAAATAGTCAATAAACATGGTAAGGATTGGCATATTCAATTAACATATTCTTTGTGGGCCTATCGCACAAGTATCCCTATAGTGATCGGAACGACGCCTTACAACCTTGTGTATGGTGCCAAAGCAATCATACCTTTGGAGTTGGAAATTTCATCCTTACAAGTTTCCCTTAAAGGGTTAATTGATTATGAAACTCACCAAGTTAATAATTTGCATCAACTAGAGATGCTCGACAAGCATTATTTACAAGTCCTTGATCATCTTAAAGCTTATCAATGATCATTATCAAGACAATATAATCAGAGTGTGCTTCCTAGGACCTTTAAGCTAGGTGACCTAGTTCTCCATGAAAACCAGAAAAATGTAAATGCGTCACCTGATCAGAGAGGGAAATTCTGCCCTAACTAGTTAGGCCCTTACATTGTGATGGGTATGTGCAGGATCATGATGGGCCAAAAAGTGGCAATATGATGGGTATGTGGCTGATGACTATTTTTTACAAAAATTGATGAAACAAAAGGGTTTTTAAAGGAGATTCTTAGCTTTCCACCAATATATAAATTATGCTTTACTTTGAATTTAATAAGTAATTATTATTCATTTTCTATTCAAATTATGACTAAAGTCCTAATTGATAGGCTGATTGAAAACATCTATAGCTTTTAAACGGTATCACATTTTGAATCCAAAACATATGCCACATTCTATGCTTTGCATACTATAGGATTAAAAAGGAAAAATTGAATTTCATGAATTTTTGACCAAGTTAAGGTGGTCAGACATACGAGTTTTTATATTTTTTTAAAAAATTGTAATAAAAAATTAATAATTAATTATTTACATAGAAAAAAATTATAAAAAAATATGCATCACATCGGGGCATGAGTCCTCTTCTTATATCTAAAATATTATAAAAAAATAGTATCATTTTATTGTGGTTAGGTTGGTCAGACAGACACCTACTTCTTATTTTTTCCCTGAAATTTAAGTACCACTGCATTGAAATTTCAAATTTTCACCAAATATATTTTGTTTTCTTTAAAACAAACCTAGTAGTTTAGAAACTACATTCAATTTTCTAAAAATTCTATTGTTACATATTTTTGAAATAATATAGATAACTTATTCAAATTTTTACGTCAAGTTGCCTAACTCTGATTTTTTTGAATTTTTTGCCACTTAAGGGCCTATTTTTTCCATGATGATCCTACACATACCTTGATCTTTGTGTATGGTTCAGGTGCCTATGGATTATCGTCTATGGATGGGACACCTTTAAAAGAGCCCGTTAATGTGATGCATCTTTGTCGATACTATGCGTAGTGTTCTATGTGTCACTCATGTGTTCTCTCTATGGAAGGGTAGTAGCACTACATATATTGACATTATTCATTAACACATCATGAAATTTTTTGTGTTATGATATGACCACGTGTGTGTGTGTGTGATACATGCATGTGTTTCACTACACTATGTATTCATACATCTCATTACATCTTTTAAGGCAATTAGATCATCATTGTATTTAATTTTACATGCAACCATGCATGTGTTTATTAAATCATATTAGCATCTAATGTAAACATACATCCATATAAGCATATGACATCCATAGCATAAACATACATGAAAGTAAAAAGAATACACATAAATAAAGTCGTGATATCAAAACCGATATGTCCATATATATATAGATATAGATATATATGTGTGTGTGTATGTGTGTGTCAAATGTCATGTACATGTATTAGGCCACTGCTATAAAAATGAGTGGTTGCTGAATATATGTCTATGCAAAAGATCTACAAGTATATATGTATGTGTATATGTCTCACTACAAAAATGATGTACAAAATGATCACTACAGTGCATAGCTCCCAGAGCCCTTTGGCTCTAGCGGTTGCTCTGGTACCCTCGGGAAGGGCTATATGGTGGTCATGGAATGGGATCAGTGTGTGTGTGATATAGAGAAAAGCTACCTACATCCCTCTGATCTCTCCCTGCAAGAGGCTATGGTCATCTTTTCCTACCTCACCTCATCCCATAACCGTTGAACCTCTGTCGAGGTCACAGCTACCAGTTTCCCACCGAGGTCATTGAGACAACTCTAGAGGGTGTCATGGGCTTGCTTAGTAGTGTCAGCCCTCCTCACTATTGCATCTCACTCATCGAGTACCATTCATAGCTCACCCGATAGCTAATCTCATTGTTCCCCAACAATCATCATCTCTGTTGTAAGCTACACAATCTCCACACCCCGCTCCTCATAGGCGATCTCCAGGTGTGGTACCAACTTGAAAGTGGGGGTATGTCATCCTGCATATACCGGTTGGAAAGCCTTGAGAACCATTACCTAGATCGGAATGTCAGGGGAAACCTTTGAAATGCACTGAGCCATTAGCCCAGTCCATCCCTATGCATCCTCTGCAACCATAGAGAAAGACAAAGGAATCAGTATCACATGGAATGTATATATGTAGTAAACAGAAAAACCAGAAAAATGAAAACATAAACAATGCACTATGTATGGTTGGAACCCCTGGCTACCATGTAGGATTAGGGTGAGGGGAAGTGCTGGAACCTGCAACACCATCATTGGTGGCTGCTCCTGGTAGTGCTAAGGCTGCTGACATTGGGAAAGTAGGAGTTGTTGGTTCCAAAGAAATAGGGGTAGCTGCAGGGGGTCTGATCTCCTCTATTGCCTTGGTCTTGCTAGTGTTGTCATCTCCTCCTATGCCCTCTCCTCCTCCCTAATGGCCTGTTGGCTCCCTCTCCATCTATCATGTAGGGGTTGGGGAGGAAAATCCTCCTATGACCCAGGATCCCCTCTCGGGGCACCCTCACCAAAAATAGGAGTAGGATGGTGCCTCTTCCACCACCACATAAAATCAGTGGCTACCCTGACATTATTTTCCACCACTATGGGTGGCTAATCATGATCAGACTCATCATCATTAGAGGGGACGATATCAGTAATAGTGGGGTGAGGGAAATCCCTGACCCTCACCATAGTCCTATAGGCCCTAGTATAGGTGGGCACATCCGGTGGGATAGTTTGGGGATGGCCATGTTGTCACATGACCCAACTCCAGTAATAAGGTACTATGATGTAATCTTGGTGGCCTATCAAAAAACAATCTCCTTGCAAGTTCCTTAGGTACCTCCCATCATCTATCCATCAAAAAAATTGGTAGGGTCTCCACCAAACCTCATTTGCTACAATTGTATCAAACTATAACCGCTAAAACTATAGGTCACCAAATCTTCACTAGCCCATCATATCATACTAGTAGGCCATGAGGACTTGATACAGCCGTTGTTGGCGAAAACTGATTGGTCGGGTGTACATGATGTGGGAAAGAGCCCACACTTGCAAAAGTGTGCATGCAGTAAGGCTATGGTACTCATAATGCATGTAAAGGCCTAGATCCTAGTAGAGGTACGCCAACATACTATGCCCCTAGGCAAAAATAGTATGGATGAGGCCCCTGTGTGGGTGTGAGCCTCGCATGTCTATCGTGATCCAGAAAGCCACGGTCACGACCATCACCCGTCGTAGCAATGGTGTAGTGGTCCTTGCATGGTCATACCAGTGTGTGTAAATATGGCTCGTGTTGTCGCTACCATATGTCCTCCCTAAGCAGTAGAGGACACCCTCCCTCCACTCTCGCGTTGATCGTGTATCATCTAGAGCCACCTACAGTCTGCAGATGGGTAGGCCAAGGATTTGATAGACGTCCTCAAGCGTGATGGTCATCTCCCCACATGACAGTTGGAAAGATGATGCAGTGGAATCCCACCAGTCCATTAGGGTTGTAAGCATCCTCTCATGATATCTCATCTTAGGCATGGTGAATACATGCCATAGATCAACCTGCTCGAGCTATGTGACCTTGTCATCAGATAGATGGTCCTACTGCTTGTGAAAAAGTCAGAATGCTCACCCTCCTAGATGCTCCCGAATCTCCAAGTACTCATGCAAAAAGTGAAAAAAATTATAAGTCAGAACATTGAATTTCATTTTGAAGGAAAAAAATTACTTAAGACCTATGTGCATCGTGCATATGTTTGTACCCCGCGCATGCGTCCTTGACTGCCATTTCCACCTCAAGGACGCCAACGTGTCCTTGAGACGATAGTGTGGAGTTGGGACCCAGGCGTAGACGCTAGATGATAGTGTAGATTTTGGACGTAGGCACAGAAAAAGGACACATGCACACCTCACCGCCTAGAAAAGTGTACAAACAATGATTTTGGATTGACCAACTGCTTTAAGCTCCTTCTAAGGTTTTTCACCTAAAAGAAGAAAGGATGGGGTCCAAAATGCAAATATCTACACTCAATATTAATGTCAATGGAATGTAATATGTCTAATTATGATGTATTAATGCACTGATCTGACAAGAAAATGATTCAATGATGCAAAACCTAAGAAATGTGAAGTGCTGGAAAACACACTATGATATGCAAAAATACCTAAAAATGCAAGTAAACCATGAAATAATTAAACAAAACTGAAGAGGTACACCAAGAATCTAAAATCTGATGTGGAGAGATTCTCGAATCCTAAAAATTTGACTTAAAATGTTGACTAGGACACTTACGCCAAGCTGGGTGACCTAGTCCCAGTTTCGGGAAAAACTTGTCAAAACAAGAATCTACCAAAGGGTATGTGCAGGATCGTGATGGGCCAGAAAGTGGTGATATGATGGGTATGTGTAGGGTATGTGGCTAATGACTTTTTCTTTACCTAAAATTGATGAAACCAAAAGGGTTTTTAAAGGAGATTCTCAACTTTCCATCAATATAAATTATGCTTTACTTTGAATTTAATAACTAATTATTATTCATTTTCTATTTGAATTACGACTAAAGTCCTAATTGATATGCTGATTGAAAAACATCTATAGCTTTCAAATGATATCATATTTTGAATCTAAAACATGTGTCACATTCTATGCTTTGCATACTATAGGATTAAAAAAGAAAAATGAATTTCATGAAGTTTTGACCAAGTTAAGATGGTTAGACATACGAGTTTTTATATTTTTAAAAATTTAATAAAAAATTCATAATTAATTATTCACTTGGAAAAAAATTACAAAAAAATATGCATCACATTGGGACATGAGTCCTCTACTTATATCTAAAATATTATAAAAATATGATCATTTTATTGTGGTTAGGGTGGTCGGATAGACACCTACTTCTTATTTTACCACAGAAATTTAAGAATACTCGCATTGAAATTTCAAATTTCATAAAATAGATTTTTATTTTTTAAATAAACCTAGTAGTTTAGAAACTACATTCAATTTAATACAGATTCTATTCTTACATATTTTTGAAATAATATAGATGCTTATTCAAATTTTTACATCAAAGTTTACTAACTCTCGATTTTTTGAATTTTTTGCCACTTAAGGGCCTATTTTTTTCATTGATGATCCTGCACATACCGAAAATGGGTATCCAAAAATGTAGAAACCACTTTTCAAGTCTGGTAGTGGGACTAATTCACCATTGGTGGTGACTTAGTCCACCTACAGATTTTGGAAATCTCGAAATATGATCTTGTAGCTTCAGGTCTACACTTGCTTTTCTGACAGGCGTTCAATCTTAATTCTGTAGAAAATAGGGTAAAAAGAGTCTCCAAGCATGAATTAGGGTTATGTTGACTTGAATAGCTTTGATGACTTGTTGACCACTTTTCAACACTTAGTTCTTTGACAAATCTTCCTACAAATTCTGCAAACACACATGCAAAGAGGGAAATATGGTTAAGGGTTAGAGTATAGGGATTTTCCTTGGTCAAACCCCACTTTGGTAATCAAACCCTATGAAATGAAATGAGATATGAAGAGAATTATAAATAAACAACATGCAATGTCACAAACTTAACAAACCCTTGATGTAGAAATCTAAATATATGTAATGAAGTGCTCCAATGGATGACTTGATTATGCTTAGAGTGCTTGAATGCTTGAGAATGATTAAGTTAATTGCTTGTGTGAATGCTTGAATGAAAAGGTCTTAAAATGAAAGGAAAAACCCTTATTTATACTTGATTTTCCTAAATTTCCTAAAAATAACACATCACAAGCCAACCTCAAGGGTTAGAGAACAAAATCCCGCCAGAAATTTGAAATAATTTTGAGTTTTGTGTCAAAAAGGACTAAGTCACCCCTATTGGTGACTTAGTCCCACTTAAGAAAATTAAGTGGGTGTTAGGAATTACAAGGCATTAAATGTCGTCCAATGGGAATATCCTCAAAAACACACTTAAGGGGGGTCAGAAACTATATTAAGGGGTCATTTAAACATGAGAAAGGGTCTAATTAGTGATGACAAGTCTAGAAAAGTGTGAAAGTGCGTTACAACACTTTACCAAACTTTGAAATAAGACTTGGTAAGTGATAAAAGGGGTTATTAACATGAATTATAATGAAAGGGTCCTAGGAAAGTGTGAAAGTGGGTTACTACACTTCACAACACCTTTACAAGACATCTTAGAAGTCTTAATGATTCACAAGGGTCCAAGACCTAATGTGAACGTGTTGGCCATATTACAACATTAAATCTAGGAAAAATTAAGTGAAAGTGCATAAGAGAGACTCTAGTGACCATAAAAATGTCAACTATACATTTTTTGGCGACACAAAAAGTACTAAAAATGAGCTAAAATCCATAATGAACAAGGCTTAGAGGCCTACCTGGTCCACCTCATGAGCCTCAACAATGTTCTTACGCAACTGCTCCAACCTCGATACCTCGTACTCCCTCCTGCTAGGAATTTTTCTGAATTTTCTCTCACAAAATTCAACAATTTGCTCGCAATCAATAGTGAAAATGACCCTTTTGGGGGCCCACCTAGTTAAATATAGGCCCCCCGGGGCCCATTTTTTCCTAGACTTTGTGGCTTCCCAATTTCTCTTGAATTTACCCCACCAAGTTGGGGGAAAACTCAAGAGGGGGAATAAGGTCATCTCTTGATCATATTTTTCCTCCGAATCGACAACTTTTTCTTAATCATTCTTCTGTTCATTGTAGCTTCTTCAGATTTTTTGAGGTTGACCCAAAATTTGAGTTTTACAGGTTAAATTCTTCAACAAAGTTTCATGACTACTTCATCACTGTTTATTGAGCTTAGGTGTTGGGGGCACCTTTGGTATTGGTTAGCTCGACTTTGGTGGCCTCTATGGCCCCTTTTTCTTGGCACGTAAATCTGTAAAATTCAAAATTCAGGTGAAATTTTTCTTTTCTACTTTAGTGAGGTTGATTTTTTCCAAAATTGAGCTGACTAAAGTTGGGACAAAATGTAATGTCGTAGAATTGCACCTAGGGGAAATTCTACATTCTTGCATTTCTACCTAGCATGACACCCTAAGCAATTAATGGTGAAAATCCCATGAGTCAGAATTTTGCAACTCTGACTCCATGCAAACCTATGGTAGAGCAACAAAAGCTTGATGACATGTTTCCCAAAAATCTAGGCTCTAGATGCCTGCATGACGCACTAGCATCCTGACAGTTTTTTAAGTTTGAAATAGGGAATCTAGAATCTTGACTCTCTCGACACATGTCCTAGTAGTTAGGTTTTGAATGAAACAACTCTTTTCTGCCCTTGCATGCATTAAAAACCCCTCTCTTTCTCTCATTTGGGGTTGGAAGTCATTCATTCAATCGCTCTTATTATTTACTCCAATCTTGAGTTCTCTTCATTCCTTGATAGAAACACTCTCACAAGTGAAGTCATGCCAGACTGAGGTCCCTCCACCAGCAAAAAATCTCAAGAAAGCACTCAACGATGCGTTTGTGTACTCCAGAGAGGGTCTTAACCCATGGGTAACTCTCTCTCTCTCTCTCTTTCACTTTCCTTCTTTACTTGTCCATTTACTATCTCGTGGTGTGGGTTCTACTCCTAAGCGGGTTTTGCTTTCATCACATGCTTTTACACTTCTTTCCAACTTGGCTATCCATGGAGGTGGGAACACCAAAACGGGGGTCTGACTGAGGTAGGCCCCTATACAATCCCAACATTTTCCCCTTGTTCTTTTGTGTGCAAGTGCAAAGAGGAGCTTGGAGTGAAGAGTTGAATGGTTGGAAAAAAGGTAAGCTCTCTCTAAGTCCCCTTGTGCTTATTATAGTTTTTCGGCTTCTTGTTCGTTTATTTCACTCAGTACATTCTAAACTTGATCTTAGAAGTGAAACCCGGTTCTACCCGCTAGAGCTCCTGAGCCCTATGTTGCTTAGGACACAAGCACATCATTTATACGACAACGCGTCGCATTGGAGTCCCAGGTAAAATCAACCTACTATCTTTTGGCAGAGAGCTTGCTCATCTAAGGTAGGAATCTTGAGGTTTCATTCTCTCAGGATCTGAAACAACTTTCTCTAAAACACAATGTAAGGTATAATTCTCCTAGATTTTCATTGACTTGCTTATATTGAGGTGTATAAGGGTAGTTCGTTCCCTGGTGATCTCTTGAGAATAAAGGGACTTGTTTGCAACAGATCCCTCTTATATCACACCAAGTTTCTTTCATAGTTTATGTGTAGAGGTCTCTTCATGGACATTGATTAAAATAGAGTCAGCCATGCACAATCTAATTAGAACCTTGTCTTTATGGTCCATAACATCATATTGAGTAGCCAAAGTAGCATCTATAGGCCTTGAAACATTCTCATCAATAACATCCCAAAAATATCGATCTATCAAGAAATCCTCCATCTTTAGCTTCCACATTTCAAAATTATTTCCAAAAATTTTATCCACCTCTATTCTTCTTGATGAACTTGCCATCTAAAAATTCCTATAACATGATCACAAAGTGTCTTTTATACAAGCTCCCAAGAAAATTTAGATTAGTTCAAAAAACCAACATCCCACAGGGTTTGTGTAGGATCATCATGGAAAAAATAGGCCCTTAAGTGGCGAAAAAAATAGAAAAATCAGAGTTAGGCAACTTGATGTAAAAATTTGAATAAGTTATCTATATTATTTCAAAAATCTATAAGAATAGAATCTGTAGCAAATTGAATGTAGTTTCTAAACTACTAGGTTTATTTTTAAATATATATATACCTATTTGGTGAAATTTTTGAAATTTCAATGTAATTAGTACTTAGGAATTTGGGAAAAATAAGAATTAATGCAATAGAGCCACCTAACCACAATAAAATGATAATGGTTTTATAAGATTTTTAAGATATAGAGTAGAGGAACTCCGTCCAGAGGTGAAATTGCATATTTTTTTGTAATTTTTTCCAAGTAAGAGAAATGAGTAATTATAAGATTTTTATTACAACTTCCAAAATATATAAAGCTTGTATGTTTGACCACCTTAACTTGGTCCAAAACTTCATGAAATTCATTTTTTAATCTATAGTGTATGAAGCATAGAATGCTTGATGCATGTTTGATTCAAAATGTGATACCATTTAGAAAGCTATAGATTTTTTCAGTTAGCCTATCAATCGGGACTTTGCTTATTCCAAAAGCTATACCAAGTCCTTATATTTCCGATGACTACATCATGAATAAGTATGTCACATGTGAGTCAACTTAAGGAATGTCGTCCACATCCCAAGCTTGCTCTTAGATGTACATGAAAGGTGGTCAACTAGCCAAAAGAGACAACTATAAGTGACATACGAGGAGGAGGATAACTAACCCCTTGCCCCCACTTAGTGTAGGACAAGGATGAGTCAAATATAATGAGTGTAAGTATTAGTTAGACGAATTAGGTGCTTCAACACAAGGAAGAGCACCACACTCTTGAAGATTTTGAATTTTTTTACAAGTAAAGCCTTACATTCATTAGTATCATGACCATGAACTCTATGATATGCACAAAAAGAAGTCTTGTAATAAATTTTATTTCAAGTTCTTGGAGGGAGAGATATCAAGTGATCTTGGAGGGGTCTCGACAAGATACCCTCTTGATCAACGATAGAAGGTGTTCCTATACTTTGTGGAAAAGATATTTCATGATTAGTACAATATGTCATACCTATGCAAGACTCTTTAGATTGCAAGCTTTTGTTCTTTCCTTTATAGGAGGGTGTAAAATCTAACGAATTCAAATCATTAGTGTTTCACAAGATGTCATTGACATTATTAATCAAGGAGAACATTTATTTGTTTGTTTCATTTCTTGCAAAGGAAAACAACCAAGACCACTAGTGTCTATCAATTCAGGATGCATTACTGTTAAAGTCATCTTAGAGGAATCTTTTGTAAGAGTGTTGATATTGAGTGAAGGTTTTTTATTTATATCAAAGGACAATAAACAAGACCATGAGTCATTTCTTGTGTGTTAGGTTCTATAGGGACACAAATACCTTGTTCTTTAGCACCACATTCTTTTCCACTATACCAAAGTTGTTTCATAAGTTCATAACCTTTTCCACAAAGCTTTTTCATCTCTTTTGGATTTGGTGGTTGTTTATGATTAAGTTCATCAAATTTTGTCATGTAATTTTCTTTTTCTTCTAGAGTGGTTGAGGTGGATGCTTTTGAAGGGTCATCCAAATTTTGTGTTGACATCACCATAGTTTCTTTTCCATTTTTAGAGTCTTTGTTTATGATCTTGTATTCTCCCATGAATTTTGGTGTGAAATCTAACGAACCCCAATCATCTTCTAATAGCTTCATGACTTCCTCAATGTGTTTTTCTTTCTCTTTTTGTTGTATGACTTCTACTTGTGTAGTTGGTGTCAATATTGCTAAAGGATTTTCCTTGATTTTCTCAATGTTTAAACAAATGTTTGGGTCGGGGTCAGCTTCAAGTGTGGAAACTTTGTTGTTGTAAATATACTTCATTTTACGATGAAGAGTAGAAGGCACCCAATTCATTACATGAATCCATGGTCTTTCTAAGATAAGATTATATGAGAGATCATTTCACATAACATGGATCGATGTTTCCAATGTGGCCTTCCCAACAGTAATAGGTAAAGTGATCATACCAAGTGGTTGTTTTCCTACATTGTCAAACCCCTTAATAGATAAAGAGTCTAGTTGAATTTTTGATTTATCCACACGAAGCCTATCCAAGAGGTTTACGCTACACACATTAAGGGCTAAGCCATTATCAACAAGCCTTTGCTTTATCCCTATCCTATTGTATTGAGCTATGATCATGAAAGCATCATTGTGTTTTTGCACTTCCAAAGGGGAGAGTTCACTTTGGTGGAAAACAATGTAAGCATTTATTCCTTGAATCATGGCTGCAATATCATTTGATAACGCATTAGAATGGATAGGACCTTGTTGCAAGGTAGTTTGGAGCATAGTGTGATAATTAGGTGAATTTTGAATTAGGTCCCATAGAGATATGTTTGTAGGAGTATTCTTAAGTTGTTTAACAAGATCATACTCTTTCCCACTATGTGAATGAAAACGAGGAGAACTAGGAAATATGGTATTGGGCAAAGGTAAGGGTGTCAGGGTTGGTTGTTGTGGTTGCAGATTGTTTCTAGTGTTATATGTATGTGCAACGGTATTATGACTCGGCTGCTGCAACACATTATTCTTAAGTGGGTAAAGGATAATTTCAAACTTGTTTTGAGTTTGAGGTTTGTGTGAAGGGAGGTAAAGGATGAGTTTAGGTTGAATAATATTAACATCCCTTAGCGAGTGAGAGTCTAATGTTGCCTCTTCATCTTCTTCTAAGGACACTGTATCATTATTGTCAATGTTATCCATTTGTTGGACCATTAGATCCTCCCTAGAAGGAGAGTTTTCAGGAGAACGACCAACTAGATGTTCATGATATTCAAAGGTTGGTTCTTCTAAAATGACTTCATCACAAATAATGGATTATCAATGGTTTTATTTTCATGTTTATCGATAGTGGGGAGATTAGGGGAAGGCTCTATGTGATTGTCATTTTTCTCTAAGGTCTCATTCTCTTGTGCCATATTATCTACCCTAGTAGGAGAGCTTGTAATATGTTCATCCATGGTTAAATTTTGTAACACAACTACATCACAAGTAGGGGAGGCATCAAGAGAAGGACAACTATGATGTTCATGCTTACCAAATAGATCTCCCCAAATGGTAGGAGCATTAGGGAAGGGAGGGAGAAGATTTCATGACTCTTTATAGGTATATCTTCTAACACCAACCTATCCTC
>VDFB02174882.1:0-10349 GCA_007258455.2 Sequoia sempervirens | reverse complement strand
TAATTTTGATAAAACTACAAAAAAATAAAAAACTATAAAAAAAATCTCAAAAATGAACTTATCTTACCTATGGAAGCACCAAAATCCAAGGTTACAAAATAGATATATGTTTTTGTTGGAAGCCTTGCAACATGAGCATGAAGTATGGATGGTTTGTGTTGGTTGTTCATATGTTATTGATGTCAACATGGTGATAACTATATGGGAAGACTGCTTGGTTTACCGGAAGTTGTTCTCTACCAGTAATATCCTTTTGTGATAGATTGGTGTGTTGGTATTTGGGTCTAAAATTCACTACAATATCTGATATCAATCTACTCTCTTAACCATGTTTCCTTGGCTCATTCAAATAGCTATATCTTGGATCTTGAGACGTCTTTTTTTGTGAGAAAAAATTTATCTCTAACAAAGTCTAACTCTGTATTCTACTATTGTTCTATGTATGGCATACTATGTGGGAGACTTCACATTCTACTAAGGTGATTATTGTTATGTTGCGGTTTTCATTGATAGTCTCTTTGTTGGTGGTATGATGGGAAATTAATTTGCTCTTAGATCTGGAAGGTGTTTTCTTTGAGAATTATTTGTTGGTTTGGAGAATTGTGTTTTAGTCTTGGCTAACATAGCGTATACTATTATGAAGACTATTTATGCTTTATGGATGTTGGTTGGCTTGGTATAATGCTTAAATCATATATGGTGTTGACCTAATTTATAATCATGATATGCTTGTATATATATAAGATGTTTTTAGGAATAAAGATGAGAGAGGTATGAGAAAGAGAAAGAAGAGGAATTGAGAAGTGTGTGTGTGAAGGAGAAGAAAAGTGTGAGAGCCTAAATGCTTTATCAGTTGTGATCAGTACAATTTTGTTGAGTGATTACTATGTGAGGCAGTACTTCATATTCTGAGCTTCAATGGAATTGAACCCTGCACATTGAAGGTGTATTCTATCAGATCAATCTTTTGGCAGTGAGCCACTATCATTGTATCTTAGTAGTGAGCCATATTTTGTACTCAAGTTGTGAGCCTTTTTAAGGATAGTGAGTCCTAGTAGTCAACCCTATAATATTTTGTAACCAAATATAATATATTCTAATTTAACCCTCACCGTGGTTTTTCCCTTTTTTAGTTTTGTGAAATCACGGTGTTCTTGTGTCTGACTGTATTGACTTGTTTCTATGATCTCTCTTGTTGATTCAGTCAGAATTAGAATAATGTTTAAATGGATTTTATTATGGTTTTATGGAATAATGATTCATCCCCCCTCTCAATATTGCAAATGTTCAACAATTGGTATCAGAGCTTGGTCCCTCAAAGGAAGCTTAACAGCTTGAGAGATTTCCCAAAATTTGAGTATAAGAAATTTTTTCCATCAAAAGTAGTCTCTTCTGAATGTTCAGAAGAAATGGAAGATCTAAAGGACAAGTTGATAAATTCACATGAGTATATTGAAAAGTTGCAAAGTAAAAGTGTTGAAGCATGTGATCTATTGGTTGAAGGAGGAGAAATTATCTCCACCCTGCTACAACAATTGGATGAGAAGAAAAGATCTGAAGAATGTCAAGAAATTGAAAGTCAAAGGAAGATAGATGAATGCTTAAATCTAGAAGAAGCAGAAATTTTGAGATCTAATTTGGAAAAAGAAATAATTTTTGAAGAAAAATTTAAGATAAGCTTGGTGATGCTTGATGAATTAATTATTTCTCAGAGATTGGTGATGGATAAGAGTGGTTTAGGGTTTGAGAAAGGTTAGAGTTCTAAAGCGATGCAATCTACTAGTAAGAAGACTTGGTACAAAGATATAAAAATCAATGATCCTAGAAGCAATCCCAAAAAACTCTTGTCAAGCGTTATGATGCTAAAAGGTACTTATCTTTCAATGGTGTTTGTTACTACTACAAGAATTTTGGTCACAAAACAAAGGACCGCAAAATTAAAATGAACGATTCTTTATCCGGTAAGTGTTCTAAGTGCAAGAAGAATGGATATAAGATTGGTGCATTGAATAAAAAGGAAAATGTGAAGAAGAATATTATTTTCTATAAGTGTAGCAATTCAAAAAATCCTGGTAGTATCAGTAGAAGAAAGAAAAATTTCTATCCAACGAAGGAGAATGACCAAATCATTGATCTAGAAGAAGTAAGAATAGAAATGAAAAAGATTTGGAGAAAGGAATTGGAATCATCAGTTTTATTTGTACCAACCTCCAATGCAAATACTCCCATCAATTTCTAAGAAAATGCAGTGGCTAAGGGGGAGAAATCATCAAAAAATCTAATGAACCCCCTCATCGGTACTTGTGTCATATCATGACAGAAGTGTATTTAATGTGGTAAGGAAATTATGAAAGTTTTCAGTCGCATGTGTGAGGGATAAAATCTATATAATTCAAAAGGATGAAGGCATACACAATCTTCGAGGCAATCTACTTGCAAGTTGAAGGATTTATGGCAAAATCATTTGAAATGGAAGAAATAAATTCATATAATTCTAAAGGCTTAAATGTATCTTTTTTGAAGTGTGCAAAGGAATTTTAGAAGGAAATTCAAAGTTTCAAGGTTTGAGGAAGAAGTCAAGCAGATTTGAAGTGAGCTCTGGAAGAAGGATATCTACACATTTCTTTTTGCCATTTTCAGAGGTATTCATGTTTGCACAATCTTTCATTTTTGCTGTTATGGATAATTCAAAGGTTGTGAATAGTGTGGCTAAAGTGCAAGTAAATTTGAGAAGATAATTGAAGGATCTGTCGGAAGAGTCTGTTGGTACATTCTCTTGCATCTCTCTGAGAGTGTTTCCCATAGAAGATATCTATGCATTTTTTTTCAGTAGGATAGAAGAGATGTCATTAGCTCAGTTGAGCATGCTTTGGGAAAGTGAATTGAAAGAAAACCATGATTCTTGCAAAGTGTTAGTTGAGAAAAATTTGGATATTTGGAGGAAATTTCCCTTGTTTGAATTTGAGAAGTACATTCAAACAGTGTTGACCAGAATTCATGATATATCTTTATGGATTGATGAAGCATATTTGATTACCAGAGAAGCTATTAGAGATGTAACTGGTTTGTGTTCCTACGAACCATTTTCCAAGTAGAAAGTTGTGGATGAGAAAGAGATATTTGATTTTACCATTGTGAATCTTGAAGGAAAAGAGATTGAATTAATATCGATTGTTGATCCGGTAATATAGTATGTTGTTATGGTCATCAGTCACAAAGTTTGTATCCCTAACAATGACCTTGCAGTTTCTACTATTGTTGTGCATATTAGTGTTGATATGGTTAAAAGAGGTATGAAATATGACTTGTGTGAATTACTTCATATACATCTTTTGAAGAATTTAAGGGAAATCAAGAAGAATAAGAATACATTTTGGTATGGAAATTTGGTTGTTTTTTTACTTTTTTACTTTTTGAAAGATTTGTTGGTAATAGTTTGGATTCTACCCTTGTTGCATTCTCTAGAACATTTCAGATGAGGATGAACAAGAGGTTTAGGATTCCAGTAAATGTTGTTGAAAGGTACTCTGAAAGAATAATTTTTCTTGTGTCTATAGATTTTTTCACATGGAAGCAATTGAATCAAGGTTAGTTTGGATATCTAAATTGAACTATGAAGTGTTAGAGGTTGAAGTTAATAACTATGCTAAAATTCTTTTGGAAATCCATAAGAATCTTGGTATAGAAGGCACCTCTGGTAGCGTGAACGAAACATGGAAGAAGAGGAAGAGTTTTGTTAAGCAAGAATTTGCATAAGTGAGCTTGAACATGAGAATGAAAGAATAAATATTCAGAGAGCTTTGGAAGAATTGTAGAAGGTTATTCCTGGTGCTAATTTTGATTCATCTATTTTTGTTTTGGAAAATATTTGTGGCATGATTGATTCTTTAAAGGTTTACATCTCCAAACTTGAAGTGTCTACTGGAATCAGGCCTAATGAAGGGAATTTGGAAGATATGAAAGAAAAATATGTGAATACACATAGTCGAGTGATGAAGGAATTGGAGTGTTTACAAGGTTGTGAAGAAGAGGCACAAAAATTACTTTCTTATTGCCTAGATTGGTCTAGATGTACACTGGATATAAGAAATGAGATAAGGATGAATGAGTATTGGTTGAGCACTCAAGTAGATACATATAGGTTGGCAGAAGATAAAGATAATCAGAGGTAGTCTTGCATTGTTCAGCTTCAGGAAAAATTATTTTATCTATAGGATCAGAGGACATATGTTATAAAAAAGTTTGTGGTGCACTCAGAGACATGATTAAACTCAGACATACTACTATTTCTAGTGCTCTTGGCTATATTGGTGAGTTATTAGAGATCAATATTAGTCCCAATACTTTTGCAGATGATGTAGAGTCTTTAATTAAGCTTGAGCTATTTTATAAGACCCTTGTAAGTGAAAAAGGTTCATGGGAAGAAGGTAAAGCATCATGGAAGGCTATCTTGGAGAGTCTCAAAGGTTCTTCTTCAGGTTAATTCAATTCTGTGTTCATATATTTTTTTTGGCTACTTTTTTTATATGCACATATATATCAGTGCCCCTTCCTTTGTCACTGATGTCAAAGGGGGGAGATGAAGAGATGGAGAGATGAAGAGATAGAGAGTCAGAGGAAAAACATTTTTGTGAAGAACAGTTTTGATAAGGGGAGTATTTAGAGTATTTAGTTTCAGTTGCTTGAAAAAAAATTTGTCATGCATGTTGCCATCAATGCCAAAGGGGGAGATTGTTGGAAGCCTTGCAACATGAGCATGAAGTATGGATGGTTTGTGCTGGTTGTTCCTATGTTGTCATTGATGTCAACATGGTGATAAATATATGGGAAGACTACTTGGTTTACCGAAAGTTGTTCATTGCTGGTAATTTTCTTTTGTGATGGATCGGTGTGTTGGTATTTGGGTCTAGAATTCACCGAAAGATTTGATATGAATCTACTCTCGTAACCATTTTTTCTTGGTTCATTCAGACAACTATATCTTGGATCTTGAGACTTCTTTTTTTGTGAGTAGAAAGTTGTCTTTGACAAAGTCTAACTCTATATTTTACTATTTTTTTGTGTATGACATACTGTGTGGGATACTAAGGTGACTATTCTTATGTTGCGGTTTTGATTGATAGTCTCTTTGTTGGTGGTATTATGGGAAATTAATTTTTTGTAAGATATGGAAGGTGTTTTCATTGATAATTATTTGTTGGTTTGGAGAATTGTGTTTTAGTCTTGGCTGACTCAGTGTATACAATATATTATGGAGACTAGTTATGATTTATGGATGTTGGCCAACTTGGTATAATGCTCAAATCATATACGGTGTTGACCTAATTAATGGTCATGATATGCTTGTATATATATAATATGTTTTAAGGAATAAAGATGAGAGAGGTATGAGAAAGAGAAAGAAGGGGAAGTGAGAAGTGTGTGTGAAGGAGAAGAAAAGTGTGAGAACCTAAATGCTTTATCAGTTGTGATCAATATAATTTTATTGAGTGATTATTGTGTGAGGCAGTACTTCATATTTTGAGCTTTAGTGGAACTGAACCCTGCACATTTAAGGTGTATTCTATCAGTTCAATCTTTTGGCAGTGAGCCACTATCATTGTATCTTGGAAGTGAGCCATCTTTTGTACTCAGGGTGTGAGCCTTTTTAAGGATAGTGAGTCTTGGCAGTGAGCCCTGTAGTATTTTATATTCAAATATAATATATTATGATTTAACCCTCATGGTTTTTCCCTTTTTGGCTTTTCCACATAAAAATCATAGTGTTCTTGTGTATGGTTGCATTGACTTGTTTCTATGATCTCTCTTGTTGATTCAATCAGAATTAGAATAATTTTTAAATGGATTTTATTATGGTTTTATGGAATACTAATTCACCCCCCCTCTCAATATTCCAGTTGTTCAACAGTTTTTAGGTTTCGATATTTGTTTTGGTTTGCACAATCACCTCCTTTATCATCAGTTGTAGGTTGTTTTTTTCTAAAATGACAGTCCTTTTTCTTTTTTATTTATAACAAAAAAATGAATATCCATTTCAAATGGATATGTGTTCAATATTATGTTTTATATAAATAATATATTCTAATAATGTATAATAATATATAAATGATATGTAATATTATATTAACATATTCATAATATTTTATAATAATATATAATATATAAATAGTAAATAATAATATATATCATAGTACTATATTATATATGATAAATATATATAATCCACAATGTCGATAAATCCTTCACTACCAAACCCTCTCGCAATTGAAGACCGTGAATCCCTATGAATGTCTCAAAATTGGTGATTCCCCTTTGAAAATCCTCATCATTACCATCTCTTTCAACATGATTTAGGGTGTGGGAAGTCTTATTAATTGTAGGCTCAACTAATGCACATATAAGAATAAATTATGCAATAAAATTGATCAAGGATCTCTTGTTTTGCAGCCCATGCCCTAAAAGTATCCAGATCTCAAGCATATTGTGCCTAGTTTAGCCCTAGTATCCCCTCCTATGCCTCAACAATCTCCAATTTCTTTTTGCAAAGGAAAATTCATTATGTGTGATGACATTTCTAAGCCCACTTTGAATCTCTTAACTAGGGGAAATATCAAACCCTTGAATATTGATGCCAACTCCCCAATTCTTATCTTTGATGAGGGCATAAAAAGAAAGTTTTAGAATTGGAATCCTTCTTCTCAAAGCATGGCCTAATTGGTAGATTTAAAAATTTATGGCCTTCTTTCCCTACTCTTCACTAGTGTATTAAAAATTTCTACTAGCCAATCATGAAAGATAACCAAGAAATTTATCCTTGTGCTTGTGGATTCTTTATTGTTTCTTTTGATTGTGTTTGTGACAAGGATTCAATTTTATGTAGAAAACATTAGATCTAGTAGGTCATTATATTCTCATTCTTAAACCATGGCACTTGTATTTTGATCCATTGTTAGAATCCTTTAAATTCAAACCTATGTGGATTCACCTACCAAATCTTCTACTTTAATTTTGGTTTGATGTCTATTTTGAGGCCATTGGCAATACTCTTGGAAGTTTCTTGACAATCAATCATAAAATGACTGATTTTACACATACTACCTTTTCTCAAATTCTGGTAGATATAAACACATCAAATGATCTTCTTGAAAACATAACATTCAAATTTTTTGAGCACATTTAGTCACTAAAACTGGACTATGAAGGTTTACACTTCCAATGTTGTAGGTGCTTTGCTACAAGACACATCACAACTAAATGTCTTAATTCCAAGCCCAAATTTGGTGATCATGAAACATGTAGGAAATATGCCCTCCCACAACATTACAATTCGGATGGCTCCCAAGGGTTCCCTCCATCATCACCCATTGCCTATGCAGAAAACAATGAAATCAAGCTTTTCATAGAGACTCGAGCTTCATTGAAAAAATCACATTTAGCAAAGGAAGAAAGTAAATTCCCTACTCAAATCTTACATATGCTCACAATTAGATGGCCCTTCAGAAGCTATTAATATTTGTTATGATTTCTAAGATCATAAAGAAAAAACTAGAAACTTCCAAAAAATAATTACATACAATAGCCTAATTGATATTATCAAGAGAATGATACAAGAGTTAAGTAAAATGTGTTGTTGTGAATGGGGTTATTTCCTTACTAGTTATTAGTGAGGACCTATTCACATTATTATAAGTTTACCTAGGAGTTAAGTTTCCTAGTTTTCATTTCTAGAAGTTATTTATAATGGGGCCATGTCTCATTATTTACTTTTAGTTATCTAAACATTTAATAATTCTCTCATGCATTTAATATTTGTATTGATAATTTAATGTGTGTGTCCTAGGTTGTTATGACTTAGTTGTCTCATGTGATAGGATTAAAACACTTGTCATGATCTTGACTGATCCTATCTCACTCCTTTCCTATATTAGTGTTATCTTCTGAAAAATGCACCCTATTGAACCTGGTGTTCAACAATTCAAAAAAAAAACATGGGAAGACCTCTAAAGTTGTGGGCTACTTATAAACAGAGGTCAAGGTCTCTAGAGAAGGCCAGATTCCTCTTGGTACTCACCTAAACTACTGATTTTACTGGGAAAATGGATAAGAAGGAGTACATAAACTAATAACTACTCCTATGGTGATGCACCTAAATGATTTTACAAACTTGTACAGCTATCTACACACACAGTTTTCAATAAATCAACAAAATTTGCCATGTACAACTCAATACTCATATGCTACTGTATAAATATTTCATAAGAAAGCTACGATACATACAGTCCTAGAAGGATGATAAATTCTCCTCACAACTAAAATATGTTTGCATCACCAGCATAACCTATAACCTACAACATACATATCTCCTTTGCTTAAAGGTGTTATTAATGAGACCTATCAACAAGGAATAAGAAAACTCACATGTAAATTCATCAATCAACCAACACACTCAATGAAACAGATAACTGAGAAGGCAAAAATTGCTTTCTTTATTGATCTCCAAAGGTGAAACTCTGACATACAATGTTTGTAAATGAGTTACAAAACTTTGCATATCCTCCAAGAACTCAAAAAATGAGTCGCTAAACAGAAAATCCTAAGTCAGAACTAATTACAAATGAGTCACATAAGTGACTATATCCACCAACTCCATCAAGATCCACCAATAAAGGACCTATAAGCTCCATGAACTCGTATGCCTCCAAAAATCCTTAAAAGTAGCAACTGGATCTCAGCCCAAAGAGCTCCAAATAAGTGAAAAAGTCAAGCTTGACTTGGTCTAACATGATGACACATAAAACTGCCCACTAAAAGCTCTCATTTTCTCTAAAAAGCAAAATAAAGGCTCCTAAAACCTTCACACATGTTTGCAAACTTCCTCAACCTCCTCCAACCTCTTCCAAGATACTTGCAAGATCATAAATCTCCTTCACATCTCTCTTAAAGGACTCCTTGAATAAGTCTTCATAAGAGGAGTGTGTATCATATCTTTGCATGAGAATCAATATATGATTTTAATGGTTTATAAGATCACCATGAAAATCATATACTTTACATTTTTCCCTCCAATTTGTAAAAATAAAATGAAATGATCATTGACCATACATTTAAAAAATGTATACATCAAAGGAATTTTAATTTGCATTTTATAAATAACATTTATTTGAAGTGATTTACAATTTATCACTCAAATAAAGCAAGATACAAACACATAAGGAAACAATCAAAACACCATAACACCAATATTTTATATGGAAACCTTGTTAGGGAAAAAACCAAGGTGGAGATATTTAAAAATATCATTCAAAATAAAACATAAGGCATAAACATATGCCACGACCCAACATAAGTGAATGAAGTTTTTAATAAAAACTTAACCTTAAGGAAAAAAATGCCTCTTCTCCATTGTGCCTTTTAGGTTTTACAAAACCTAAAACAAAACAAGGCAAAAAGAAACATTTCATTTTATGTTTGAAGGTTCATGAAGAAGTTGAAGTGCCGCTACCATGAGGGTTTTCTGGAGTTTTAGAGACTTTTGATGGATTCTATGGCTGTAGAGAGATTTTGATGGCGAATCAAAGCAAATGTATGCATGCATTTTCCATGGGATGTTGCAACAAGATTCAGGTAAACCTTCATTAGCAATACCCATGAAGAAAAATGCCATATTTTAGTTTTTTGAGCAAAAGAATGACATAAATCTTCAATTTTCCTATATATTTCCATAATTCTCTGCCTTCTCTGTTGTTTTTATGCATTTCTTTTGAGAAAGAATGAGGAAATTTTTTAGACTTCATCCATAGTCGCAGCTTTAGGGATTTGCTGGAAGAAAGAAAGATTTGCTAGATTCACCTATAGCTTCTCTTATCATGGTTGAAGTTTTCTTTTATTTCTATATCCCCATTGCATTCTCCATTTTTCTGTACTTGTGTTTATTTCTGAAGATTAAAGAAATTAAAAAGAAAAATACATTGTAGACAGGCTGTGGCCATATTTTCTATTTCCATGTACTTTAAAATATATGGGTATCTCTATTTTTTCCACTGATGTGCAAGATAATCATATGAATGAGATGTCTTGAGAGAATGGACAATCAAAACAAGAGCTATCTTAGTCAACGTCCCACAAAAAAATGTTGTCCTGCAAATAACATATGATTTACAAAATGATTCAATGCCATTGCACAATACGGGTATAATTCAAGGCTCTATGCATCTTCCATTCCTTCATGTTGTGGAAAACAACATTATAATCACTTTAATAGGTCTTTATTGTGCAAGATTATAATATGAATGAGATTTCAAGAGGGGGCGGGTAGTTGAAACAAGAGCTATCTCATTTGACTGTTCCAT